>JAWNNH010000450.1:0-26145 GCA_035043045.1 Hirtodrosophila alboralis | reverse complement strand
GTGTGTTATCTTTATCTTCCTGTTGGAGCCGTTTAATTTGACGAAGTGAACCAGTGAACCTGCAATGCATCTTAATTCAATAGTAACAGAATTGAATAATATGAATCAGGTGTTTCAGAACCGCAGAACAGTAAAGGATACATATCTAGAATTACAAAGAAAACATAAAGGACACTCTAATTACACTAGGTAACGCACAAATTGTATTTTTAACCAAACCTACTTTTTCTGATACATATAGTGCCTTATTAATTCTCTAAAATATTTTCATAAGGTCATAGTTTTTAGCCAGTATTTAGAAATCAGATATAAGAATTTTTTACACATTTTATTCCGTTTTAATTAAGTATTGTTAAGCTTTAATATAAATCTAATAATGATGTCTCTTTACAATTTTTTACATTGTCAGTTGAATATTTCTTTGCGAAAATAACGAAATGACTCGAATGCGAGGCATGATTGTCAGTGGTTTGCGGTTTTTGGTATATGTTCAAGCCAGTTGCAACAAGCATTGGTATGTTGCATTCAAGGTCGTAGTCAGCATTGCAGCAAGGGGGAATGAAGTCCACTTTTCGAACAAAATAAAATTCTTGCTTTTATAAAAAAATTATAACAAACTTAAAATATTTCCAAATTATCTTTTTCAATTCTGTTTTTCTAATGAACATATCTGATGTAGGGCTCCCTCCCTGACTCTACCTAACTACGCCCTTGGTTGCATGTGCTGTTGACGCTCCTTGTATTTTAGCTATTTCATTGCCTGGCTAATGCGCTCATCAACAAAGCCCGTGGACTCCAATGGAGGAGCGTCATTTGGCAAAGTCGGGAAAGTGTTATTTTTTTGTCTTGACAAATTGATGGGCGAGCCTGGTTAGCACAATTGCATATGCTGCACTTATACAAACAGCGAGAGTCCTGTGGTTATGTATATGTGTGCAGGATATGTTGATTGAGCGAACAGTGCAGCCTATTTGTTAATGGCTTGCGAATGTTGCAGCCACAGTCTGTCCCATTGTTGTCGCATTGATCAAGGAAGATGACTTGGGGACGTTAAAAAATTGTGCGTTTGTTGGTGCCACGAATATGGAACCTATCCATCAACCTTGCTCGCTCAATGTGAACATGTATCAAGCGACGGAAACACAACAATTGTGAATCAATATACTGCATTTCCCACAATAAGACAGTTGCCAGGCCAAGGCCTAGCCCCAACAACGCAAAAAAATCCATAAAAAAAGGGGCCAAAGACAGATGGAAAAAATTCCGATACCATAAACAATATAAGCTATAGCTGTCATAGGAACGATCTGTCAAAAAAGCTTAGTATAAACATTTTATGTCAAGATATCACAACCAAATTTCGTTTATTGAAGTAGTATTACTAAGCAATCTAGCCAAGGCTTATCAAAATCGTATCAGTGTATATTACAGCTTCCATAGGAACAATCGGGGAAAAAAATATGGTTTTATGTACCTATTAAAATTGACTAAAATTGGGATCATAAAACTGGCAGGAGAAGACACCTCCGACCATATAAAGTATATATATTGATTAGAATCCATCCATGTCCGTCTGACTGTTTGTCTGTCTGTATGAACACACAGATCTTAGATACTATAAGAACTAAAGACGCCAAGTTTGATATATAATTTCCTATATACCATACGCAAATTGAGCTTATTTTAAATTCCCCCACAAATCGATAAGGATCATTTATAGGATTTTTATATTCAGCATACGCTAGGTAGGTAAACCACCGTAGTTGATGCTTTTCTAATGCTGATATAAATACTGTGCAAATTTCAAAACTTTCGCATATTGAATACCGAAGTTTTTGAAGAAAACAATTGTTAATGCAGAAGCAGCCACAGCCACCTGCTATACAAGAAAAAGCTGTTGAACTGATTTGTACTGCTTGATTCGAATGTGTATGTATACTAAAGTAAATGTGTTTGCATATCTAGGACTGCAAGCAGAATGTCCCGTAGTCGGGTATACCCGATTATAATATTGCTACATAGAAATCTTAAATCATTGTTCAAGTGGGCGAGCCAAAAATATGAATATTTCCAAATGGTGTTATGGAGCGTTCCATTAATATTTCGATTAATTTTGATCATCTTATAAAACGATCATATTTTTAACAATAATTTTTTTCTGTTGACAACCCTAAAAGGATAGTTCCATTGACAGTTAACCAAACAGTTACCACTGAAAGTTGGAAAATTGAAATCTCTTGAAGTTCTCTGACACCTACAATTTTTACTAGAGATTTCACAAACAGATAGAAGTGCTTAAGTCGAGTATACCGGAACACGGTATACCCTGTAAACTAAAATTTAAAATTACACACGTATTCACTTATATTGTTCAGGCAACAAAAATAGCACAAACAAAGTTGTATATTAAAATTAAGATTGATCTTACAAAAAAAAAAAAGAAAACAAAAACAAGATGGAAACGGCTATCTTCGGCACGACGAAGCTATATACCCTTGCTATGGTCTCCCAAGAAAATGTTGAAAGCCAACTTCGTTTTTGAATATCTTAAAAAACAATAAAGTTTTTCAAACGAGCACACGATTGTTATCTCTCCTTCGGATAGGGATCACAAACTTTAAGGATTGAAGCTTTAAAAAAACCAAAGTGGATATTTAGAGACATAGGGCAAAATTTGCAAGCTGCGCATGGATTGGGCAATAAATTTTTAGTATCTAGCTCTAATAGTTTCCGTGATCTTTGCGTTCACCCAGTGAGTATTTTTTGAACATAATATTTATTGTTAGTACAACTACAAATTATGAATTTCACAGTGAATAAAGTCAGAGTATCCCACTGTGCCAACAATGTCAACGACATCGAAAACAGCAAATCGCAATACAATAAACATGAAATGGTTTTTAGCATGCATGCTTCAGAGTAGAAGTGTGTGTCTGTTTGAGTGTGTATCTGCGTGATTGCAGACAACAGTCCCCAATTGCAAGTCCAGATCCGGGCCGATGTCGTTGTCCAGACCTAACCCCATCACCAATGCCCGCCTACCCAATTTGGTCAAAGTCAATTGAGGCATTCAGTGTGCAAGCCATGAACCAATCGGGCGCTTTTCACAGTGCACTTGCATTTGCAATTTAAACTGAATTCGCATAAATTAGTAGGATTGCTGAACTTACCAGCAACAACTCGCACGAAAGCTGCAACCAACAACAACGAACAACAACCAACAACTACAATCAAACTCATGATGACAACAGACAAAAGTCGAGTGACAGTAAAAGTGGGAGAGGTCTCCCAAGGTTATCAAGTGGCAACAGAGGCACTTGAAATACTAAAAACTGGGAAGGGCGATAATAACGTCGCTGTTACTTGCCACAGAAGCTTCAAAGTAAAAGTCACTGTCGTGACAAACTATCAAAAGTTATAGCTATAATATTCCTGTCATCGAGCGATCTGATATTTTGACATTTTTAAATAAGTATATTGTAAATATGGCCATACTGAAATACATCATACAAATCATGTAGAATAATGGTAAAATGTCTCGCCAAATATGTACTTTAACACATTTCATGACACAAGAGTGGTATCACCAAAAATTTAAAATAACACTAAAGTCAAATCGCTGACCTATTTTGATGAATTTAATATTAACGAAAATAATTTTTAAAAAAATATTTTATAGCAAGATTTGTTTTAATACCCTTGCAAAGGGTATTATACGTTTAATACGAAACCATATAATATACATACATATTATTCACTAAGAAAAATGAAATTTTTTTAAGTATAGAAACACTTTCGATAAAAAAAAATAAAATAAAATTCTACAAACAGAGTATAAATCTCTACAAAGAAGTGAAAATTTCCACAGTACGAATATATTTTCTATGATATGAATAAACGAAAAAAATTATGGGTTTATTATCGGAAGTATAGATTTTCTACAATATGAAATCCAGGTGTTCTATGAAATGAATATAAAATTCATTAAACTGCAGAAAATTTTCTATGCTCAATATAAATTTTTACAAAATATGTTGACTTATTTTTTTAACCAAAGTAAAGTAATTTTTTTATTCAAATTTAAAAAAATAACGGATTTTTTTATTATGGACATAAAATTATAGATTTTTCCATGTGTTGTAAAAAAAAGTTTCCTCGAGATATCGAAATAAATTCGATCATGACAGAAAATTTCAACATTTTAACAGCATTTTCTTCACTTTGTGGTAATTAAATCTACAGGGCATAAAAAAATTTCTATGGCGCTATTTCTATCCTGTTTTTCCAACCACTGTCGTCAGTTTTCCACAATTGGACGTACACTTTTTTTTGAGTGTTGATCACAACGAACAAACTGAGGCGATATAGTCATGTCAGTCTGTTTGTATATTTCAATTGAAACAGTTCCTCAGGTTTTAAACTTTGTGAAATCTGGCACAGGTGTGTTCTGAGTATATTATTTTTAGAAGTCAATTGCAAGGGTATGGAGCAGTGATGGGCACGCAAAAACAGCTCGTGAGTTACAGCAGCATTTACAGCAATTAATTTCTATTAGTCTAGTCGCACACTGATCCCATGTGTGGTTGGAAGAGCCCTTCGTGTATTTTGTTTTTGTTAGCTCGCTTGAGATGGCAAATTGTGCGCCCGACTCCGAGTTTGGGATACACACACGTGTGTCCCGATCGTGCACACATCGCTGTCATAAACCATTTGTCTACTGTCCAAGAAAAAGTTACACTGAGCGGAAAAAATACAAAACTCAAACAAATATAAAATTATATTACTAATCACCGCTTGGTAAAATTCGTAAAATTTCAATGGTTTTTCGATAATTCCTAAGGCAGCCATATCATATTTATATTGGTTCGATTTTATTCAAACTTTATCGGCTGCTACAGAGCAAATTTCGATATCAATATAGTGCGTTTGATTCTAAAATTTGAAAATTAAAAAAAGTTCTGCATAGAAGAACTCATTTTTCAACCAATTTTCACTATGGGAGCTATGTGATATAGTGGTTCGATTTTGATTAAACTTGTTCAGATTTAACAAATCGTAATTCTACATCGATCTGCCAAGTATGGTTTTAATATCTTGTTATACTTTTTTTTTTACCGATCGTTCCTATGGCAGCTATATGATAAAGTAGTCCAATCCGGGTGATTCTATATGTACTGCCTGCAACAGTTACAAATTTAGTGATAAAATTATATAAACCCTTTTGCAAGGGTATAAATGTATTTACACTTTTTATTGCTTATTAATTGCATTTGTCATATAATCTCTATATCCAAATTACACTAGGTAACACACAAATTGTATATTTTACCAAACCTACTTTTTCTGATACATATGGTGCCCCAGATGACGAAAAACAACTTTAAAAATTTTTCTATGGTAAGACTTTTTTTTAAAAAATTTTTAATTAATTAAAATTTAAATATTTATTAATCGAATTTGAGATTAATGTGGGTGATTTTTTAAGATTCTATAGAAAGTAGTAAAAAGCAGACCCAAATGCAGTGCTGTCCCTGTTGGTCTCCCATAACAGAAATGTGTTTTATATGCCTACGGAAGTGTTTTACCTGCTGGATGCGACTAAAGGTTCACTGCATTATTTTAATTGATTTCATTTATTATTGCAGTATGTTGTCTTTGCAATTTAGCCAGATGAAATTCAGTCTTAATTGATTTCGTTGGCAGCAACATTTTGCAAATATTTTCCAATGAGCACACACACAAAGAGTTATATCAGCATATAATTTTTCGAGGGCCGTCTAAAGATTACACTGCTATTCTAGAAACTTAAAAAAAGAAACTCAAGCTAACTTATTCAAACTTCCAACAATTACCAGTAATTTTATTATTATCCATTTGTTTATTCCTAAAAATGTTTAAAAATCGTTCTTTTGTCGATTTCGGAAATTCGTAATATACTTTATTTGGTATGCTATACAGCAATATGCAAATTTTGTGATATGTGTGTTTATAGTATAAACTTTATACACTCAAATCAGAAAAGAGCTTCAAACGATTGTTGATACTGATCAAGAGAACTCTATGCTTTATGGGAACAAAGCTGCCTTATTCCAGTTTTATTGGGTACAGGGTGTATAAACTTTAATTGTAGGTTAAAAGGGATGCATATGTTTAACAAATAATTATTTATATCTTATATTTTTCATTATTGTCGATTGTGTGACACTTAAAAGTTTAAAAATTTTTCCAGCTCTACCAACAATTAAGCCATTTAGCTAATTGAATTAGTAGCATAAGTATCATAAATTTAAATAATTTGCAAATTTACAAACTAGCCCTCTCTTGATTGAAAGTTATATGTTATTGTATTAAAACCGTATAATGGGTATTTTAATAAAAAATCTTTTTGGTCTTAACATATATTTAACCAAACTCGTCAAGTACCACTTTCACTATGTCTATTTAATAAGATTCTTATTATGTATATTGAATAAAAAACTTTCATGATTATTTTCGTTACATTTAATTTAATTTATTTATCACGGGACTTTATTTACGAACTTAGTAGTTTATATTGCTATAGGGGCAACGAGATTAATATTCATAAAAGGGTATTTAATCTTCTGCATCCGATCCATAGTTGTTGTATCTTAAAATTGGTATGCATTTAATTTGCAATGTGCCCAACAACATTGGGCTTCGATATTTTACACCTGAGTGGACAGACATCGCTTATACAAGCATTTCCTTATTGTCGGCTTGACCAGGACTCGAAGCAGGACATTTATGATGCCATAATGGAATACATGCAAGCAAATTGCTCGAGGCATGTGCAATTTGCAGCGAGGTAAAAAGTTGATTAATGTGCGCTTGTTTTTTTATCACTTGGCAATTAAGAAAGATGGCCAAGTCAAAGTACTTTGTAGCAACAATTTATGCTACTGATCGCATGTCCAAAGAGTTGAGCAACTTTTGCTGTATTTACACGTAAAGTTATTAAAAAAATGGAGAGAGCCAATTAATTTTGTTGCACAGCCCAAAAGGCGTTCAAGTTGAAACTTACCAAGCTTTGGCCCTTGCCCGGAGCACTCTATGTATGTTTGTTTTTTCGAAAATTTGTTAATGGCAACAACTAGAAAAGTATTTTTTGTTATACAACCGCCAACCAGCATTCGTTTTATGTAGCTATCAATGACATACCAGAACATTTATTTAAATTCTATAAAATCGGATTTCGCATCATAAATCCATGATTTGCTGGATAACCCCTAAAACAGCCTGCGCCTGAATCAGCTAAATGTTTCAAGATAAATTAACGACCAGAACTCTGTCTGTTATGGGTTCGGGCCAAAATCACAAATAAATTTGGCGTTTGATTAACCTATGACACAAATTTTGAAAAATTCTTGTTTCCTGAAGTTTTGAAAGTCAATTTACATGTACAAAAAAAAATTATTTATATATATGTATTACCGGTAGTGTTTTCAAGCCTATCGGAGAAAATCTATTTTACCGACTATTCATTTTTTAAATTTTTTTTTCCGAATCAGCGATTTTAGAAGTTCAGATGTTCGGGACACAAAATGCTGTTGTATAGTGCTATCATTTCCATTTCGATTGTTATTTCGGAATTTAATTTGCGTCAGCATTTTGTATCTAAAAAATGATTTGCCAAAATATTTCAACATATGTTTTTGCAGTTAATTTAAAATGTTTTATTTTTCGTAAATTATGAAACAAAATTTTTAATTTAATTTTGATTTAATCAATTTTGATCATATTATATCGTAGTTGGCACTCTGATAAGCCTTATTTAAAATATACAGCTGCGGCAACAAAAATAACACCAAGTCAGTTGGCAAGCTTAATTTAAAAAAAAAAAAAAGAATACAGGCACAATTTTTCTCAACCATACTTTAATGCAAGATAATACCGTATTGAATCAATCAAAAAAAATTTTTTTTACTCGAAAATTTTAAGTCGTTACTTTTTATGAGGAATTTTTAAGAGCAAACCTGAACATCAAACGGCAACCATAATACCACCATTTTCGTTTTTGCATTGTTAACTTGTTTTTGATCACCAAATTGTCGGTAAGTTGTAAATTTAAAGTTAAATTCTAAGTATTTAGATAAATTATAATTATTATTCCGTAGTTTTTAAAAAACAGTCGTTAAAGCCCGAGTACTGCAGAAAATAGTAAATATCCTTAAAATATCCTTTTTGAAGGCAAAACATATCCGGTAGTCGACATCGTAATTCTACACCGATATGCCAAGTTTAGTTTTGATATTTTAAATAAAAAGAAGAATTTTCATACAAACACTTTTCATGAAAATAAAGTATCTTCGATTCTTCCTCCATAACTATACGATATAGTGGTCCGATCGAGCTGATTTTGACATACAAACTACATACATTATCAAGCCTCATCTGCCCAAAGTTTCATCAAGATAGCTCAAAAATAAAGCCAAAAACTTTTCATAGAAACAGATGGACAGACGGACAGACAGACAGGCAGACCAAGAATATATATACTTTATGGGGTCGGAGAATTCGTCTTTTATGCGTTACACATTTCGTTATTATAAAAATCTCTCTCTGAATTGTTGCCAGAACCTTTACTTAATGCGTGCGACTGAAATATCGATATTATTTATGCAATGACTTTTGACAATTTAAACGCGTTTTATATGTGTTTGTTTGTTTGCGTTTATTTGCTGGTAATACACATTTGTATGTACAAATGTGTTCCTGTTTTCGTATTCTGTTTTAAATTTCAGTCTGATTTTAGAATGGTTTAAGGTATATAGGGATTGCGATCAATATTAACAAAATGTACATACTGCAGCGACGATTTACTACATAAAAATAATGATCAATATTCTATTAACTTAATGTGACGTAATGTTGGAGCAATTCTAAAAATTTTTAATTATTGTACGACTTTAATAAAATTCAGAACACACATTTATTTGGTAAAGAGAAATATTTTTGAGTATGAATAAACCCGGTGGTGGCAGTCGGATGGTTTGTGGCAGACAAAATTCTTATTTATGGTGGGATTTGACTCAAATTCAAAATGTATGTTTGGACATGGAAAAGCTTTGTAAGATCATACATATGTTAGCTTTTACCCGGTGCACTATGGGACCAATGACCGATTTCGTGGCCTAAACCCAAAATTTCAATTTACGTAATTTATCATAAATTTTGTTGTTTATATATAAGAAATACACCAAAGTATCATGTTGCGTACCAAAAATGTTAACCAGGAGTACCACTGTAAAGATAACAGCTGTTAAACACAGCTGTTAACAACCATAAGCGCGTGGTTTTTGGTAAGCAAATTTGCTTGTCAACTTCAGTTAATTATAGTTAAATAAGACTAAGCGTATGTGGAAAACTTTTTAATGGATTATAAGTAGTGAGGTTTGTACTATATATTGGTAAAGCTCGTTTGTAGAAATTTAATGTGTTTTCCTTATTTTTATGTAAGTTAAAAAAGTGTCTCATGCAACAATTTTTTTAACAAAATTTGACTTTGGAAAGGAAATAAAAATTTTGGCGGCATTTCGCAGGACTGCGACTTTTCTAACTTGGTGCTGTCATTAATTGTAATTGTAGATCAGTTGTTATAATTGTCAATTTTTATCAATTTCTTCCACAAATCAAATTTTTAGCAAATGACCTCACTTTTAGAACGACCTCACTTTTAAGATATATTTAAAGTTTGGAAAATGTGAAGGGGCGAGTTGATCGGTAAAATGCAATTGTTAAATATAACTTACTATAAATATCAGTAAGCAATATCTTATTTTGCCGTTTTAGGTTAAATGTTAGGAAAAATGCTCAATTGTAATTAAAAAAAAATGTTTACAAATAGTGGGAAAAGTGCCACGAACACTTTTCATCAAAACCACTTATAATAATAATTTTAAATGTTATCCAATAAACTAGACAAACTTAAAATTAACAATATTTGTACGAATTGTTTGTCGTAAATATCTCTTTTAATTCTAATTTTTAAACGAACAGATTTGATGTAAGTTCCCACTACGCTCTTGAATACGGAGATATATATTATAACTAAACTCTCTGACTTTAACGTGTTTGTGATTTTTTTCGAAAATGTGTACTTCGACACCAATCTGATAGTTATTAATTGAAAATTGGGTAAAAGTGGAGCCATTTGAATTGTTCCAGAAGTGATTTAGTCACATGGAAAATCGTTTAATTAATATTCTTCAGATTGCGTTGCCTACTCTTGGTCTGCTTGAATCACTTTAAGGACGTCTGTTGCCGCGGTGTCCTGTGCGGGGGCGGCGTCGTCCCGTTGTTGTCGCCTTTAGCTCTTTTGCAATTTCACTGATTAATTGCTGGGGTGTTATTGTTTAATGTGCTTTTTTGGCTGTTTTCCCGCTTCGTATTGGGTTGTGGGTGTAGGCTGTTAGGCTGTTGTGTGTACTATATACGAGTAGGGTATAGTGTTTAGGGTGTTGGGTGTTGTTGACTGGCCTTGCGGTTGCTGGCAGCTCGAGTCCCGACGCTCGGCGACGGCTCATCTGTTTTTATTTATGTATTTCATTTATTTAATTCAAATGTCTGCCTGGGTTCTGTGTTTAGTTGGTGACGCATTTGCATTTTCGCCGTCTGGGTCCGTGTCCTTTGGTTTGTTTGTTCTGGCTCTGGCGTTTTTCTTCATTAAATGCGTTTGAATTAATTTATAATTTGCTGACGCTTATGTATTTATGCCGCCTTTTCCATGGACTTTGTCACCATTGTTGTTGTTTTGCCCGCCATTTTCACGCCTCGCGCCTAACTGTAATTAATTGTCATCGAATTTTCATCGAGTCAGCCAGTTTTGGTTTTGGCTCTTTCTACCTCCTAAGCACTCGTCCAAGTAATTTTAATGGCCTCTATTTTTTTTATTTTTTATTTATATTTTTTTTTTCTTATGATTTTGTTGTTGTTATTATGGCTTAACGCTTCTTAGGTCTAACACAAGTATACGTATGAGCTGGTCAGCGAGCACACTAAATTTAAAGCGACTTACATACAGATGCATATAGGGTGATATTAACTTACATCCTTCAACTGGATTTAAGTAAAAGTACTTTTTAATATTTTGTAATCTCTGTGAATTTTAAATTCTGAGAAATTAAAATACAGTAGACTATTTTTTAAGGTATCCCTGTACATACACTTAAAACTAAATCTAAGAAAAACGTTCATAAACACTTGTGTACCGAGCGTGCGTTGCTACGACCTCCCTACAAACAAATTAAAAACAATCTTATCATATTCTAGTTGACTCGACAAACGTTATTATTTCTAGTGGCGCTACATTCTAATCGTTAAAATAATCTAACCTTATTTGAATATATTTAAAAAATTCTACCTACTGTGATTATTGTAATATTGCTGTAAACGTTAACAGTGAGTACATCTGTTAAGACTGTAGCAACATTTCTGGATCGATTTCCCAAAATGTTAATTTTTAGTAACTTTTGAAGCGGTTATCTATTGCACGCCGAAGTTATATGCCCTTAAAATGGTCTTCAAAATAATTTCAATATGTGATAAAGACGTCGGATGTTAATCAAACCTAATGAGATTGTACAGAAGAATTTTTCATATTGGTTCTACTTCGATTTTTTGACAATCATTTCGATATATTGATTAACATGAAGGTTTTCACACAATCATACTAACGAACGATTTTTCATATGTGAGGTATAAAATAATGATGTAATTTTGTTATATTGTTTAGGTTATAATCGATCTGCCAAGATCAGTTTAGTTTTTATATCTTGAAATAAAAATATTTTTTTCGATCGTTCTTTTGGCTGCTATATAATATATTGAGGTCCGATCCGAGTGATTTTGGGATATGAACTGCCTGCAACAGAATTTATCATCTCTTCCAAATATCATCAAAACAAAAAACTGAGAGATAAGTAAGTTTGCATAGAAACAGACAGACAGACGGACAGGCGGCTACGGCTATATTGATTCTACTCGTCGTAAGTTTGAAGACGTCTCCATACATACGACAGAACAACATTATAGTACCCTTCGGTAGGGTATATTAAAATCAGAGAGTCTTTGAAGATAATAAAATGCCTTTCAACAGAAACTGAATTCGTGATTCAAAAACGAATTCATTGCAATCCTTTTCATAACTCAAGAATAATAAAACATCACACAATTTCAAAGCAAAATATCTGTCCTCCAGAAAAATCAGCTCATAATGGTAACACCTAAATTATGTTGAAGCATTATGTTTGATATTTTAGCTTTTATTTGAAATTAAGCGATTTGAAGCTTTTTTTTTTTTGCTATTTGTGACATATTGTTAAATGTGAATATTCTTGGCACCCTGTATAAATGGCAAACTCTGATTTATTAAGGCGCTGCCTGACGCGCAGTGGCGCGTAAAGTATGATAAGTTGGCAAATTCGTTTTAAATTTAATGCGTACGCAGTGATCATACTTATCTATAAATTTAAATTTATGCACATATGTCTATTAAAGGTTTTTTATTTCATTTTTAAAGGCAACTGATCAAATAAAGGTTTTTGAGGAAGAACTTAGAAAAGAGACTTAAATATAATAAAAGAAAATTTTTAAGCGAGTTAAAGCAAAAATAAAATTGAGTTAAATTTCAACTGGTTTTACTTCTTATTAAACTTAAAGCTATTTCTTTGGCAATAATTTTATAATATTCGTAACAAATAACACTATGCCACAAATTTAGAAAAATCCATCTGTAAAGTGTATTTATTTCTGATTAAATGATCTAAAAAGTTTTTCAGAGACAACAACATGATATAAAATGCCATTTATTATTTTAAGTTTCTCTTTAATTTATTGCACATTAAATGACGCTCATGAGCACCATTGCAATATTCAAGATACTAGAAAATCCTTATTATTTAAAAAACATGACATTTATCTAATCTTTTTTGCATAAGCTCTTATAACTCAATTTATTTGGTTTGAACAAGAGTAATATTATTTATGAATATACATTACATTGAAAATGGCATACATATTTTAATGCCGATAACAATTCAAAGTCAAAATTGTGATATTTATGGGCACATCGATCATCGAGCAATCCCTATGGAGTAGTCGATTGAGAGGTATTAGGGATGGGCTGGTAGAAGTTTTCCGTTGCTCACGGTATGTTTAAATATGTATTTGGGGAAATTCCAGACTTTTTTCGAAACCTAATCACATGCAATTGATTTTGAGTTATTGTATGTATACATGTGTGTAAGTAAGTATTTAGTTGAATTTAGGTTTTTGTGTGTCAATGTGCTGTCAATATGTTAATATTTAACGAAGATAAGTTTGAGTACTCGTTGTATTATGATTGGCGATTTCGTGAGTGTGGCATTCAATGTACTAAACAATTTCACGTCTGATTGAAGGCAAATAAATTACTTTGCGTTTGCGTTCAAATCATGCGAAGCAAACGCAGGCCTCCTGAGTCCGCGAACTGCCATAGACGATGATGTTATTGTTATTATTGGTGTTCTTTGCTGTTCTCGGATAAATTAGTGGGCAACCAACCGCAAAGAACGCATTCGAGTCGATTACCAGCACAGAAGTCAGCACTAAATCAGAAGCTAAACTTTGGCCCAGTGCACACAAAAATAACACAAAAATAAGCCAAATCAATATTGCAAAACGTATCAAGTTTTCTGTGTGCTTAAAAAAGTTGTAAATCAAATCAAATTTCTTCCTTGGATATTTTGTAAACTTACTCTTACTTCACTTTTAGATATGTAAGCCAGCACATGACTTCAGAGGACTTGCCCCATTAATTTATCTTTTAGGTGCAAATCTAATCAGTTTAAATTTATTTTTTTTGGCCTTATGCGTTAATATATGTGCATTCTATTCTATTATATCCTTTAAAAATGTATTACAAGTTTGTCACAAAATTTTTCATGCATAAAAGGAGACGTCTCCGACCCCATTAAGTACATTCCTTATTAAGACGATGAGCTCGGTCGATCTGAACGTGTCCCTCGGTTTATTTCTATGCAAGTTGATCTCTCAGTTCTTGAGTTATGTTGTTGAAACTTGACTTCTTTCTCATGCAGGCTGTACATAAGTATATCGAAATAAGCCAGATTGGATTATATAAACTGCCCTTTGAACGATCGAGTCTCATTAAAATTGGACCACTATATTTATAGCGCCCATAGGAGCAATCTGACAAAATATGTGCTTTAATATACCCATTAAAATTTAAGAAAAAAATGTGCAAAGCAGAAGAAGGTATCTCCGACCATATAAAGAATATATATTTTTGATTATATTCAATAGCGGTGTCTATTTATTCCTGGCCATCTGGCTGTCTGTCTGTATAAACACACAGATCTCAGAAACTATAAGAGCTAAGATACAAAATTTGGTCCATTTTTGGTCTGTTTACCATAAATAGATCAAATTTATTTCAAATGTTTGCTGTTCCCTCCGCAAACCAATCAAATCGATTTGCGCCCACAATTTAAAATATATAAAAGCGAGGGATAACTAATAAGAGTTATAAGTTATAAGAGCTTAAAAAAATCACAGCTGAAAAAGATCATCTAGATGAATGCGAAAATCTTCGATATACTAATTCAGGATGAGCTCCTTTTTTTGTACTTATGAAGTCTGATTATCGAAAAGTCCCGTTAAGTGGACTATTGTTTTTTGAGCCATATTTCGTGACCAGCTCATCCTTTATCGATATAACCACTTTTGGATCTATTTTTTTTCGAGTTTTCCCTAACTTTTGGGACAAAATGTAACTCATCCCCGGCAGTGAAAATCGTGTTGAAAGTATTTAGGCCGATATTGATCCCATTTATTTCGGGTATAATGCTTTGAGTGATAAAGTGGACGGAACAGGTATCCATATCGACAATTTTGGCCATTATGTTTTTTACTCCGCCCAGTTTAGACAGTTTATTATAGCCAACTCCAGGTACTATATGTACCAATTTAAGTAATTTGTAAGAATACCTGACGCCAGGTGGGAGAATATGAATTAATGCAAAAATAAATTATTAATAATAATGTCCTAAAAGGTAAAAGAATACAATTCGATCTAAGGTGTGTGTAAGTTGTGCCATTTACTTAAAAGCTCGACTGCACGAAAAAAAGCTGTGAAATTTTATTTGGTACTTTTTTGCTGTCACTTGATTTAGAAAGAGGAAGATTTTTCCACATATTATAAAAATTTATTTTAATTCTTAAATTAATAATTAAAAATTCTGCATTTAATATATTTCGATATCTTTTATGGTTTGCAAGATATAGCCTCTCAAAGTTGAACATTATTTCTGCAGAAAATAAGGTGTGAGCCACTTTATATAAAACTGTTCAACCTGACTGACTGATTGGCGATTCACAAGCAGGTCAAGGTAGAAGCTAGAAGCCTGAAATTTTTACTGTAGCTTCCTATTATACCATGGGTTGGCACTCCGATAAAATATATATCAGGAAGCGGGTGAAAAATGCATTTGAAAATTGTATGAAAATGTCAGCTGGAGCGTACCCGGTAGCACAGTAGACTACAATTATAGTGGCATTGTAGAATATGATTAAATAATTATTACTATTTTTATTATTTTGGAGCGAGAGCGTAGCAACGCACGCCGGTATAGCTAGTATTATGTATATAAAAATAAAGCTCTCTATAAGGATAAATTAAGAGAGAAAAATCTAACAAATTCCAAGCAAGTTGTCAAATGTGTAACCACATTGTTTCAAAGAATTTTCTAATACTTCCTAATCTTTCTTGTTTTCTAAGGAAATTTCCATTCGAGATGGTTTGATTTATATATGTTGGTTTCAGTTGGATAACCCAAGCCAGTGTACTTGAAAATGGCTTTGTGACTTAAGTGATTTTTTTGTACACTCTTTCAAAGGGCATAATAAGCTTGTCACGAAATGTGTGACGCATCTCCGACTTTAAAAAGTATATAAATTCTTCATCAGGACGACGAACTGAGTTGATGTAGCCACGTCTGTCCGTTTCTATGCAAATAAAGTAGTTTCTAAGTTTTTGAGTTATCTCGATTAAATATAGCAGAGATGCTAGTCTCTGTTGCATAGGAACTATCGAATATTGAACTCTTTTTAAAAGAACATTGTAAGTGTATATAGATTCGGTTCGCCGAACATTGCCGTTTCTTTCTTGTTTTCAATGGATCAAGTGACGTGGCGGGAGGCGAATTGGCAACCAACAGTTGACAATTGACTTTTCACACTCCCCTCTGTTCGAGTGCCTAGCTTGGCTTTAGCCTTTGATGCTCTTTGCCTTAGGATTTGCCTTGGGATTGACGTATTATTTCGCCTTTCGGTTGGGTCGAGTGGACGCGCGTGGTAAGTGGCAATCAATTGACATGCGGTCGTAATTGCAACAATTGAGCATCAAGGCACTTGGTGGCAAATTTGTTGTGGCCCCTTGTCAGTCAATATGGGTGTTAACATGCTTGTGGCTTGGCACAAAAGGAGAGCACTTTGATTGTGAAAATCGAAGAACTAAAAATAACATGACTGACGCCAAATGCAGCAAAATCAATCGATACCCGATTAAAACCACTGAGCGATAAAGCATGAATTTCAATGGTCACATTTTAGATTTTCCTTTGTTCCGAGCTTGTCAATGCTGAAATATGTCTATGGGGATGTGGATGTGAATGAGGCTGATGATGATCCCCAGCCTGAAGCTGTGGTTATGCACCAGTCAAAGCAATGCTGAATCCTCTACGACTGCACTGTAGCTCGATTTTAAAAAACAGATGGCATAAATCAAAGTCATGTCTGAATTATAATAATACACCTAAATACATTTAATTTATTTTATGAACCGTCTCTTTCACCTTATACCTATAAAATGTACGGTAGTATAAAGTATACTCAACAATAGAACATTCTTCTTGTCTACAAAATATCTGTAGATATTAAAGAAGAATTAAAAAAAAATAAATTTTGGCTACAATCATGACCGAGTACAGAATTTTGGTTCATTTCTTAAAGTAGAAAAAATAAATATTAACTTATGTTATTGTCTGTTAGGTAATATATATTATTAATATTATTAACAAATTATTAAAAAAAAAAAAAAATAATTAAAATAATGCGTGCAAAGTTATGTAACAGGCATAAGGAGGCATATCTGACCATATAAAGTCTTAATATTCCTGATCAGGATCAATAGTCAATTCGATCTATTCCTGCCTGTCTGTCTGTATGAAAGCACAGATCTCGGAGACTATTAGATCTAAAGATACCAAAGATAAAAAGGAATTGTAATGGCTTTTTGTTTTTAACCGTGACTGATTGGAAATTTGTTTAAGAAATGTAGGAGAATTGGTGGAGCGCAAAGATTTTGATTAAACTGGCAATCAAAGTCGAAAATTGCAAGTTAATGACAAGAAAAGAAAGCTAGATTGACAAGTTTTTATTTTTACCAATACTATTATTACTATATTTAGTATACGATTATATATATTTTTTATAAGGTTGTTGAATCTCCTTGAAAGAATGTTTTTTCCTGATAAATTCTTTACATCTCTAGATTATCTTTCTTTACTTATAGTAGTTGCTTGAATATAAGCTTTGAGTTCTTGTTCTGATACTTATAGATTTGATACATTTATGACTTCGATAATTTGAAATTGTGGCCACTGTAAGTTACGATTATGCTAGGGCTAACATTGACAAATGTTTCAACATATTGCCCACAAAAGCAACACCTTAGACCCAAACATACGAACCCATTTCCGCATCCGTATGTGTATCTCAGTCCCCTTTGTATTTTCCGACTTCCCTCACCCTTACTAATTTTTTAAAAAGAAGTTTCGTATACTCAATGTCAAAGTGTAGCAGCATTGGAATTGCAATGTGCCAGTTGTTGTTTCCATGTTATTTCTTTGCTGACCCTGGTAGTTTTTCAATTTGGCCTAAAATACTTTGCGGTAGGTCTCCAAGTGTCCAAGTTCCTGTTACTGTAGCCGTCTTCCTTGTCGTTGCCTACACATTCAGCAAAAATCAACATTATTCCATACGTGACATTGCACCAGCTGTGCTGCAGGCGGGTGGGCACTTGTCATCTGACCTGGAAGGACGTATAAAGAATATGGTCAGAGGGTAACAGACATTGGACAGCGACCAGCTGGTGTCCTGTGATGCTATGTATGTGTCCTTAATATGTTCTGTCGATTGGCCAGAATGCATTTTGAAACTCACTTGGAATACTTAATTGCAATTTAATGACATTACAAGTATAGTGCAGCACTTTGTGCATAGTTTCTGATACAAACATACATAAAAATACCAGGACACTTGGAATCTAACCGGAATCATGATATTGAGTTTTCTGGTTTTTACAAATGAGGTTACAACACCGGGAATGTGCAATGGTCTGCAAGTAGTAAGTTAAATAAGATTCGTTTATGGCAGCGATGCCCATCACATTTGCATCCCGGCAATTTTGTCTTCGGAATTGGAATTTGTGTCTGTGTGAACAATTTGCGTGTTTACTCTTTTCGTCGACCGTACGAGTGCGTCAAACACTTTTCGCTGTTTTTTTTCGTCGACAAATCGAATAATAACACTAGTTTACAAATTTATTTTTGATCGAGGGAGCTGGGCTCTCACAAGAAAAAATTCACCTTGTTCATCACTTTTCCAGTCATATTTGACGAAATTTTACATTTTAAAAGAGAAAACAGTGATGCGTTGGTATATTAAAAGAAAAAATTTTGCATATTGTCTTCGGAAAAATTAAAGAGAAAATATTCGATAAAGATACACCAATCTTCAGGATCATTATTCTCTCTGAATAAAGCAAACAATCCATTCAAATCGCTGCAAAAGCTAAAATTTCTAGTCAGTTGAAACTTCTCATCTTCAAATACGGCTGGAAGAGTGATGAACAAGGTGAGTTTTTTCTTGGGTATTTTTACTAATTGCTGAATAACTACCACATTTACCGACCAATTTTGACAAAAGTATACTTAAAATATTCGCACAATAATTATCTAACATAATTAATCTTAAAAAGTATTTAAACGAGTTTTTAAAATTTTTAAAAGACCAATTGAAATTCAGCAATTTTTCAAAAATGCAAAAAAAGTTCACATTTTTCAACTTTGAGGGCTTGTAATGTTCTTAATTCTTACTTGATTCGTATAAATGGCATACCGTTAGAAAGGAGATACAATTAACTGTTGATTTGTGTAACATTATTTAAGATCAAATAAGATGTGATGTAGATATGAACAAATAAGTCGAAAGACTGCCAAAAAACTAGCTATTCGCGGTTTTCTCGAAAACCATTCTTTGAAAAAATAAATGGTTTGCATATTTGAAATCAGCGCCCAAAAATACATCAAAAAAAGTATATGAGAGCCCAGCTCCTTTTTGGCTGTAAACTAGTGTAATTTGTTTATGTGTAGGTGTACAATTTTATTTAGTGTTTGATTTTGCCTTTGAATCAGTTGGGTTTCGCTATTTTTGATAGTCTAAAATTTAGACACTAAATATTTAAATAGGAATCTATATATGCTTAAACGGATTTCGATGAGTTGACAGGGCTGCACTATGAATCCAAAGCAGATATTTATATCCTGTTTCAAAAGGGCATGCCAAAGATAGACGTTATTTTTTTGTTATTATTTTTATTTTTTCGGAATTAATTTTGCCAAAACTGAACCGATATTCATGAAACGTATCAATTTGGACTTGTTTTAGCCTCTAGATTGATTTTCTATAAAATCTAATTGAAAAAAAAATTTTTTTTTTCAGAGTGTTTCATGCATGAACCTAGGTTCATGCATTATATCGAGAAAATTTCATTATCTTAAAATTGCCATAATTTTGCCAAAACTGAACCGATATTCATGAAACGTATCATTTTGGAATTGTTTTAGCCTCTAGATTGCTTTTCTATAAAATCTAATTGAAAAAAAAAATTTTTTTTTTAGAAGTGTTTCATGCATGAACCTAGGTTCATGCATTATATCGAGAAAATTTCATTATCTTAAAATTGCCATAATTTTGCCAAAACTGAACCGATATTCATGAAACGTATCATTTTGGAATTGTTTTAGCCTCTAGATTGATTTTCTATAAAATCTAATTGAAAAAAAAAAATTTTTTTTTCAGAAGTGTTTCATGCATGAACCTAGGTTCATGCATTATATCGAGAAAATTTCATTATCTTAAAATTGCCATAATTTTGCCAAAACTGAACCGATATTCATGAAACGTATCATTTTGGAATTGTTTTAGCCTCTAGATTGATTTTCTATAAAATCTAATTGAAAAAAAAAATTTTATTTTCAGAAGTGTTTCATGCATGAACCTAGGTTCATGCATTATATCGAGAAAATTTCATTATCTTAAAATTGCCATAATTTTTCCAAAACTGAACCGATATTCATGAAACGTATCAATTTGGACTTGTTTTAGCCTCTAGATTGATTTTCTATAAAATCTAATTGAAAAAAAAATTTTTTTTTTCAGAGTGTTTCATGCATTAACCTAGGTTCATGCATTATATGAGAAAATTTCATTATCTTAAAATTGCCATAATTTTGCCAAAACTGAACCGATATTCATGAAACGTATCATTTTGGACTTGTTTTAGCCTCTAGATTGATTTTCTATAAAATCTAATTGAAAAAAAAAATTTTTTTTTCAGAAGTGTTTCATGCATGAACCTAGGTTCATGCATTATATCGAGAAAATTTCATTATCTTAAAATTGCCATAATTTTTGCCAAAACTGAACCGATATTCATGAAACGTATCAATTTGGACTTGTTTTAGCCTCTAGATTGATTTTCTATAAAATCTAATTGAAAAAAAAACTTTTTTTTTCAGAGTGTTTCATGCATGAACCTAGGTTCATGCATTATATCGAGAAAATTTCATTATCTTAAAATTGCCATAATTTTGCCAAAACTGAACCGATATTCATGAAACGTATCATTTTGGACTTGTTTTAGCCTCTAGATTGATTTTCTATAAAATCTAATTGAAAAAAAAAATTTTTTTTTTCAGAGTGTGTCATGCATGAACCTAGGTTCATGCATTATATCGAGAAAATTTCATTATCTTAAAATTGCCATAATTTTGCCAAAACTGAACCGACATTCATGAAACGTATCATTTTGGAATTGTTTTAGCCTCTAGATTGATTTTTATAAAATCTAATTGAAAAAAAAATTTTTTTTTCAGAAGTGTTTCATGCATGAACCTAGGTTCATGCATTATATCGAGAAAATTTCATTATCTTAAAATTGCCATAATTTTGCCAAAACTGAACCGATATTCATGAAACGTATCAATTTGGACTTGTTTTAGCCTCTAGATTGATTTTCTATAAAATCTAATTGAAAAAAAAAATTTTTTTTTTCAGAGTGTTTCATGCATGAACCTAGGTTCATGCATTATATCGAGAAAATTTCATTATCTTAAAATTGCCATAATTTTGCCAAAACTGAACCGATATTCATGAAACGTATCATTTTGGACTTGTTTTAGCCTCTAGATTGATTTTCTATAAAATCTAATTGAAAAAAAAAATTTTTTTTTCAGAAGTGTTTCATGCATGAACCTAGGTTCATGCATTATATCGAGAAAATTTCATTATCTTAAAATTGCCATAATTTTGCCAAAACTGAACCGATATTCATGAAACGTATCATTTTGGAATTGTTTTAGCCTCTAGATTGATTTTCTATAAAATCTAATTGAAAAAAAAAATTTTTTTTTCAGAGTGTTTCATGCATGAACCTAGGTTCATGCATTATATCGAGAAAATTTCATTATCTTAAAATTGCCATAATTTTGCCAAAACTGAACCGATATTCATGAAACGTATCATTTTGGAATTGTTTTAGCCTCTAGATTGATTTTCTATAAAATCTAATTGAAAAAAAAAAATTTTTTTTTCAGAGTGTTTCATGCATGAACCTAGGTTCATGCATTATATCGAGAAAATTTCATTATCTTAAAATTGCCATAATTTTGCCAAAACTGAACCGATATTCATGAAACGTATCATTTTGGAATTGTTTTAGCCTCTAGATTGATTTTCTATAAAATCTAATTGAAAAAAAAAATTTTTTTTTCAGAAGTGTTTCATGCATGAACCTAGGTTCATGCATTATATCGAGAAAATTTCATTATCTTAAAATTGCCATAATTTTGCCAAAACTGAACCGATATTCATGAAACGTATCATTTTGGAATTGTTTTAGCCTCTAGATTGATTTTCTATAAAATCTAATTGAAAAAAAAAATTTTTTTTTCAGAGTGTTTCATGCATGAACCTAGGTTCATGCATTATATCGAGAAAATTTCATTATCTTAAAATTGCCATAATTTTGCCAAAACTGAACCGATATTCATGAAACGTATCATTTTGGAATTGTTTTAGCCTCTAGATTGATTTTCTATAAAATCTAATTGAAAAAAAAAATTTTTTTTTCAGAAGTGTTTCATGCATGAACCTAGGTTCATGCATTATATCGAGAAAATTTCATTATCTTAAAATTGCCATAATTTTGCCAAAACTGAACCGATATTCATGAAACGTATCATTTTGGAATTGTTTTAGCCTCTAGATTGATTTTCTATAAAATCTAATTGAAAAAAAAAATTTTTTTTTCAGAGTGTTTCATGCATGAACCTAGGTTCATGCATTATATCGAGAAAATTTCATTATCTTAAAATTGCCATAATTTTGCCAAAACTGAACCGATATTCATGAAACGTATCATTTTGGAATTGTTTTAGCCTCTAGATTGATTTTCTATAAAATCTAATTGAAAAAAAAAATTTTTTTTTCAGAGTGTTTCATGCATGAACCTAGGTTCATGCATTATATCGAGAAAATTTCATTATCTTAAAATTGCCATAATTTTGCCAAAACTGAACCGATATTCATGAAACGTATCATTTTGGAATTGTTTTAGCCTCTAGATTGATTTTCTATAAAATCTAATTGAAAAAAAAAATTTTTTTTTCAGAGTGTTTCATGCATGAACCTAGGTTCATGCATTATATCGAGAAAATTTCATTATCTTAAAATTGCCATAATTTTGCCAAAACTGAACCGATATTCATGAAACGTATCATTTTGGAATTGTTTTAGCCTCTAGATTGATTTTCTATAAAATCTAATTGAAAAAAAAAATTTTTTTTTCAGAGTGTTTCATGCATGAACCTAGGTTCATGCATTATATCGAGAAAATTTCATTATCTTAAAATTGCCATAATTTTGCCAAAACTGAACCGATATTCATGAAACGTATCATTTTGGAATTGTTTTAGCCTCTAGATTGATTTTCTATAAAATCTAATTGAAAAAAAAAATTTTTTTTTCAGAGTGTTTCATGCATGAACCTAGGTTCATGCATTATATCGAGAAAATTTCATTATCTTAAAATTGCCATAATTTTGCCAAAACTGAACCGATATTCATGAAACGTATCATTTTGGAATTGTTTTAGCCTCTAGATTGATTTTCTATAAAATCTAATTGAAAAAAAAAATTTTTTTTTCAGAGTGTTTCATGCATGAACCTAGGTTCATGCATTATATCGAGAAAATTTCATTATCTTAAAATTGCCATAATTTTGCCAAAACTGAACCGATATTCATGAAACGTATCATTTTGGAATTGTTTTAGCCTCTAGATTGATTTTCTATAAAATCTAATTGAAAAAAAAAATTTTTTTTTCAGAGTGTTTCATGCATGAACCTAGGTTCATGCATTATATCGAGAAAATTTCATTATCTTAAAATTGCCATAATTTTGCCAAAACTGAACCGATATTCATGAAACGTATCATTTTGGAATTGTTTTAGCCTCTAGATTGATTTTCTATAAAATCTAATTGAAAAAAAAAATTTTTTTTTCAGAGTGTTTCATGCATGAACCTAGGTTCATGCATTATATCGAGAAAATTTCATTATCTTAAAATTGCCATAATTTTGCCAAAACTGAACCGATATTCATGAAACGTATCATTTTGGAATTGTTTTAGCCTCTAGATTGATTTTCTATAAAATCTAATTGAAAAAAAAAATTTTTTTTTCAGAAGTGTTTCATGCATGAACCTAGGTTCATGCATTATATCGAGAAAATTTCATTATCTTAAAATTGCCATAATTTTGCCAAAACTGAACCGATATTCATGAAACGTATCATTTTGGAATTGTTTTAGCCTCTAGATTGATTTTCTATAAAATCTAATTGAAAAAAAAAATTTTTTTTTCAGAGTGTTTCATGCATGAACCTAGGTTCATGCATTATATCGAGAAAATTTCATTATCTTAAAATTGCCATAATTTTGCCAAAACTGAACCGATATTCATGAAACGTATCATTTTGGAATTGTTTTAGCCTCTAGATTGATTTTCTATAAAATCTAATTGAAAAAAAAAATTTTTTTTTCAGAGTGTTTCATGCATGAACCTAGGTTCATGCATTATATCGAGAAAATTTCATTATCTTAAAATTGCCATAATTTTGCCAAAACTGAACCGATATTCATGAAACGTATCATTTTGGAATTGTTTTAGCCTCTAGATTGATTTTCTATAAAATCTAATTGAAAAAAAAAATTTTTTTTTCAGAGTGTTTCATGCATGAACCTAGGTTCATGCATTATATCGAGAAAATTTCATTATCTTAAAATTGCCATAATTTTGCCAAAACTGAACCGATATTCATGAAACGTATCATTTTGGAATTGTTTTAGCCTCTAGATTGATTTTCTATAAAATCTAATTGAAAAAAAAAATTTTTTTTTCAGAGTGTTTCATGCATGAACCTAGGTTCATGCATTATATCGAGAAAATTTCATTATCTTAAAATTGCCATAATTTTGCCAAAACTGAACCGATATTCATGAAACGTATCATTTTGGAATTGTTTTAGCCTCTAGATTGATTTTCTATAAAATCTAATTGAAAAAAAAAATTTTTTTTTCAGAGTGTTTCATGCATGAACCTAGGTTCATGCATTATATCGAGAAAATTTCATTATCTTAAAATTGCCATAATTTTGCCAAAACTGAACCGATATTCATGAAACGTATCATTTTGGAATTGTTTTAGCCTCTAGATTGATTTTCTATAAAATCTAATTGAAAAAAAAAATTTTTTTTTCAGAGTGTTTCATGCATGAACCTAGGTTCATGCATTATATCGAGAAAATTTCATTATCTTAAAATTGCCATAATTTTGCCAAAACTGAACCGATATTCATGAAACGTATCATTTTGGAATTGTTTTAGCCTCTAGATTGATTTTCTATAAAATCTAATTGAAAAAAAAATTTTTTTTTCAGAGTGTTTCATGCATGAACCTAGGTTCATGCATTATATCGAGAAAATTTCATTATCTTAAAATTGCCATAATTTTGCCAAAACTGAACCGATATTCATGAAACGTATCATTTTGGAATTGTTTTAGCCTCTAGATTGATTTTCTATAAAATCTAATTGAAAAAAAAAATTTTTTTTTCAGAGTGTTTCATGCATGAACCTAGGTTCATGCATTATATCGAGAAAATTTCATTATCTTAAAATTGCCATAATTTTGCCAAAACTGAACCGATATTCATGAAACGTATCATTTTGGAATTGTTTTAGCCTCTAGATTGATTTTCTATAAAATCTAATTGAAAAAAAAAATTTTTTTTTCAGAGTGTTTCATGCATGAACCTAGGTTCATGCATTATATCGAGAAAATTTCATTATCTTAAAATTGCCATAATTTTGCCAAAACTGAACCGATATTCATGAAACGTATCATTTTGGAATTGTTTTAGCCTCTAGATTGATTTTCTATAAAATCTAATTGAAAAAAAAAATTTTTTTTTCAGAGTGTTTCATGCATGAACCTAGGTTCATGCATTATATCGAGAAAATTTCATTATCTTAAAATTGCCATAATTTTGCCAAAACTGAACCGATATTCATGAAACGTATCATTTTGGAATTGTTTTAGCCTCTAGATTGATTTTCTATAAAATCTAATTGAAAAAAAAAATTTTTTTTTCAGAGTGTTTCATGCATGAACCTAGGTTCATGCATTATATCGAGAAAATTTCATTATCTTAAAATTGCCATAA
>JAWNNH010000449.1:0-156063 GCA_035043045.1 Hirtodrosophila alboralis | reverse complement strand
TGTTTTTCGTGCAATTTTTTTGAAAAATAGAATTTTGGATTTTTGTAACACTCTTTGGATCTGTAGGTTTACTAATTCTAAAATTGTATGGCAATTTGATAGGTAATTTTATTATCTTTCAAAAAGTCTAAACACCTTTAATATCAATCGACTGTGTCGGATTAATTGTCACTTTAGGAAATGTACTTTTTTGAAAAGTGACAATTAATCCGAACACAGTTGATTGATATTAAAGGTGTTTAGACTTTTTGAAAGTAGATAAAATTACCTATCAAATTGCCATACAATTTTACAATTAGTAAACCTACACAAAGAGTGTTACGAGAAAAATCCAAAATTCTATAAGCAATAATTTTTCATTTTTATGTTTAGTCTACTTCGTTCAGTTACGTATTGCTGTGCAGCTAGGCAAAACGAATAAGTAAAACAGACGCAATAAAAAAGCAGCAGCAGCGGCAACGACAACGTCGACGTCGCTTCCCTACCAACAAGAAAGCGTCAGCAATGAAAAAGCAATGACAACAACAGCAACAACGCAAACGTCAACGTCAACGCCAGGCACTGCGCATGCACATGCACACACGCATACACAGGCAATGAGTGCACTGAGTGTTCTGTGCTTGTGTTAGTGCGCTTTGTTCGTTGCTTGGGTGCAAAATGAGAGAGAAAAAAAAGAAAATTGAAATATACATATATATGAAGGAAAAATTTAAGAAATTTTGCTAAAAATATAAAAAAAAATGTAACAAAAATATAGATCACTTTTGAGTTAACCAGAATTTGTTATTATTTTAAATATATTTTCTTTTTTAATTTTTTTGCTGACTGCAAATTGAAAATTTATCTCGTTTTTTTAAAATTTATTCAATTTATTTACATATGTGTATGTCTGTGTGTGTGCACATTCATATATTATTTTAAAATGCGCGTCATACTTAAACGGCAGTTGAATGCACTCGCACATGCCGCTGATAATGATAAAAATAAATAAATAAAGAAAATTTAAAAATAAAATAATAATATAAAGAGATTAACATTTAAATACAATTCCGGGTTTGTTAAAAAAATTATTTTTTTAATTTTTTAATAATGCTTTTTAACTTATTCTATGCAGATTTTAGCGCTGCGTAATTTACGAAAATTTCGTACATTCCTGGCTTGCAAATTTGACCTTGAATTGCGCCATAGTACATATATATATATTGATACATTTACATATATAAACTAAAGTATAGGCTATGTTTTTACTATACAGCATACATGCAAACATTTACTTACACACATACACATACAAAACAAATTATTCATCAGAAATCACAACCACAAAAACCAATGCATAATTAAACTAAATATAAATATATACATGTGTATATATATGTATATACAGAGTACTATAAACAACAATTACATAAATAATAATAATCATAATAATCAGAAAAATAAAACTGTCTCAATAATTTGAAACTGCGCACGCGTTGCAATTTTTTTCAAGACCAAAAAACTAACAACAAAAACTAAAAAACACAATTGAAAAATGCAAAAAAAAAAAACACAAAAACAAAAACAAAAATGCAACAAAAGCCGAGGCGTAGTGTTCGAAGCAGGTTCACAATGGGAGAGAAAGGGATAGAGATAGCAACGGGTATTTTCGGGGCTGCGTCGGTGTCAGCGTCGGTGTCGGCGTCAACGTCAGCGTCAACGTCGCCTTTTAGGCGCTTAAGGACAATGGTTCAAGTGCAAAGAGGATGCCGCAAGCCGAGTACCGAGAACGGGAGTGCAACACAAACGACAAGCCGACACACAGGAAACAGGAACAGGACAGGAGACGGGAGACAGGAGACAGGAGGGAGACGACACTGCAAGGACGCGCAATTTGCTCTTCAACTTTTGCCTTTGCCGTGTGGTGAGTTTCAACTTGCATATATATTAATTACAGTGAATAACAGATAAAGTGCACACAAAATGCAAATCATAACTAATTGGCTTGAGTGCTTTAAATGGGGCAGAGTTAAATATTTGATAAACTTAATACAGTTCTTACAAACACTTGAAAATAGTTAAAAATAAAATTGAAAGAAAAAATTTTAAATTAATATAGATCTTTTAGATATCCAAGTGTTACAAAAAACAGGAATTGTTAATTTTAAACTAACCGATATTAAAATTCAGAAAATATGTCAAAAACCATAAATTTAATAAGTTTAACATTTTTGTTGTCGGATTGATAATTGTAAACTAAAAAATCTTTAAATTGAGAATGTATAAAAACTTATTAAAATTTATACAGTTCTTCAAAATATTGAGGTGTTTGGGAATTATAATAAAGTATAGGACTTCAATTAATCAAATCAAATCAAAAAAGTAAATACAGTTCCTTAAATAATTTAAGTGTAGGAACAAAATTTTAAGTCCACAACTCCAGGAAAAAATTAACAAAGTGTAGAAAATTTATTAAGATTTATGTTATACCTTTCTGTCCGTAAATAGATTTTTTTTTAAATTTAAAATTCTAAAATGATAAAATTCAAAAACGCCAAATAATATTCAATAAAATGAGTTTTTTAGATTTATATTTACGAATTTATAGTATTAACAATTCGTTGCTTAAATGGAAACTTGAAAAATTCAAGAAAATATATAAAAGTTTTAGATTTAATAGAATATAAAACATATAACATTATTTATATATAATTATAATTAAATATTTATTTGGAGTTTTTAGAGCTAAGCAATTAATAAGCAAAAATAAATAAATTGTGCCTAAATATTCAGGTTTCTACCACATGCAAGCAAATCATTCGGTTTCGAAATTGATATACATGTTCTAAACTCCGTAAAAACGCTTCGGTTTGTCTTTCAGTCTGTTGATTAAAAACTATACAAAAATATTTTTATAAAGAAAACACAATTCTAAAACTAATCTATTTGCAAAGTAATAATCCGAAGATATTTTTAGATTTGATAATTGTAGTCTATTCTTTAGCCTACGTACGCCGTATTACGTATACGCCAGGTGGTGAAAATATATATATCTTAAAATAATCGCAAGTCCAGCTAGCTAGACTAATACTATTTATAGTATGCGACAGCAGCCCCTTAAATGAAGCTGCAACAGCCACGTCTGCCCCAATCGCCCTTGAAGCAACCAAGCAAGCAAGCAAGCGTTTAAGCAAGCAACCAAGCAACCAACACACATTCCGACAAACACTTCCCACACATATACACCCCAAACCCGGACGATAAATATGACAATATATCTGTGCACAGCTGGTAACCAGTTGTACTGGGATTCTTGGGGGTTCTTGGGGGTTCATGGGGTTCTAGGGTTCTGGTTAGCTGCATGTGTCAAGCCATTTAAGCATTGATTCCATTCTCAGATACATCGACTCGGATGTCCAATGTCTGAAATGTCCTTGTTTAGTGAACTTTGCATACTTTGACATTGATTTTACTTGAGTATATATGTGGTATATGTGGGTGTTTCAGTTACTGAGTGTGTGTTGTGTGTGAATTGTATTGTATACATTCTGTGTGTGTGTGTGTTTTGTGGTTTCCAATTGCAATGACGCCTCAGCTGTCAGCTGCAGTTGCTCTTATGTCATGCAATTTGACTTGCTCGACTTTTATTCAGTTAAAAGGCAAACAAAGCAAGCCGCTAACTTAATTGTTTACAAAAGATTTCAATAAATAAAGCACATACAGAAATATGATGACAAATAAATATTGAAAACAATGAAGATTTGTTTTAAGTAATGATTTATTTCTATTGTTTAAGTATTATAATTTATGGAATTTTAGTTTTTATGAGAAGCATACTTAAGTTTATATTAATTCAATTAGTTAACTATCCAACCAGTAAGATACTGAATATTTATTGTGCTTTTTCTCCTTTTTTAATTGCTAAAAAAGTTTTCAATTAATAATGCATATTGATATGTGAGGTCAGTTTTGAAAATTAAACAAATTGACAAAGTTGTGTTTCAAGCAGCGTTGTAAATTTATAAATATAGAGTTTAGTTATGGTTCGACTTAAAAAAAATCTTGTTTTTTCGATTGTTAGAATTATTTTATGGTAGTATGGTAATCGAGTCAAGCTATAATAAATATAAGTTTTAAATTATCTATGTTATTATTTATTATATTAACTATACCATATTTAGTTGATTTTTATACAAAACCTGGCAATTAGGCTTTTAACTTTAAAGTTAGACCGACTGCAAAATATTATATCTTATTACAAATTTTTGCAGTATATTTTGTTTAATATAAAATTAATTTTTTAAAATTTATTTTCTCTTAACTTTTTTGTTGAAATAATATTGAACACAAGTAAAAATTCTGCAGATTCTTTAATTTCGTTCGAGCTTATAAAAATTATCAAACAATTGTTTTTTCTTTATTTTTTCTTGGACAGAACATAGTATACTAAAAAAATTTAATTGTCATATCGATTTTATCTACCAAATATATATTAAACTTACCAGACTTGTATGTAACAAATTTGTCCTATTTCTGTCTTGCTTTAATTTCAAATTAAATGATTTTTTTGTTAGATTTATGTTGGGTTGAAAAATTCTTGTTCTCTTTTTAAGGGCACTTAATTGCATATTTTTTAAAAAATTTTAATTAATTCTAACATTGATATTATCAACTATTTTTAATCTCTAAAAAACATTTGGTTTTTTCCAACTGCAGCATTTCTATGAACACAGTTTATTTTCAGTCAATTAAAAATATTTTACCTTTAATAGTAGAAAGGTTAATCAAATCATAACAAAAGGACATTGCTTGTCAGCAATTCCAGAAAGAATATATTAGATTCGCACAACAATATATCCAATATTGTGCACAATGACATTTTACCTAAAGAAATTCAGTTGAATTTTGAAATAAACAAAATGATATATGAAAAATAAGCAAGGCAATTATATGGTATAACAATTGTGTGTCATGCTTTACAGCTAATAAAAATTAATTGATAATTATGCAAAAGGTACGATAACAATAAAAAACAATTATTGAAAATCTAACAGACAAAAGGCAAATGTAAAAATATATATTGGCAAATTAAATTTCAAGTGAATATAAACAATGCCAATAATATAAACTAAAATGCACGCAGCAAACTTATACAGCTGCACAGATACAAATACAGATGCAGATACAGATATTGATAGAGGTACAGATACAGATACAAATACAGAAACAAAAGCTGCTCAAACTGTATGTAACTGATGCTCTGAGGCAATCTATAATGCTAGAACATAATATGTGTGTGTGTGTGTGTATTTGTGTATCTGTGTGTATCTGCCTCTAGTGTGTGTATCTATCGAATGCATTTTACGCTTTAAAAGGAATTTTTGTAGTTTATGGATGCAGCGTAGAGACGATATAAAAAGTGCTGCCTGTGCCTCTGCCTCTACTTCTTCGTGTCTCTATGACTGTACTCCGAGAGCAATGGCAATGGCAACAGCAACAGCAACATCAGCCGCAGTTGCAGCCACAGCCACAGTCACAGCCATGGCAACGACGTCATCGCCATTATCATCGCCTCGCGTCGCGCAGACAGCGGGCAACAGGGGGGCAGAGCAATGGCGGCGGTTCCTCTACGCTTCTAGGAAAATAAAACTAAAACAAAAAAAATTAAAAAAAAAAACTAGCCACAACAACAACAAGAACAATGGCGGTAGTTGGCTTTTGCATTTGAACTGGCAAGTGAGTCAAGTCCGCGACTTGTTGGCTCTTTGTGTATCTCACAGATACATTTCTTTTTATACTACATACATACTTAGTTGGCCCTGCTGCACATAGCAACGTTTTAACGCTTTGACTCATTCAAAGTAGTTTAGCGCCCGATTGCTGCTTATTTTTTGTTGCTATTAAAATAAATAAGATAATATTTCAATTAGATGTTTGTTTTATATAAATCACGCATACGCAGCGGAATGAGTTGACACTCAAAATTAAATGAATTTTAATTTCAAAAAGAGCCTTAAGCTTACATAAAAGGCATTATAACGTATATAAAGCTCACAATGTGTAGACACTGACATAAATTTTGTAGTTATAAGTGAGACTAATTAAAAATTATCTTTTCTACATTATACATAAATCTTATAGCTTAGATTGCGTTATAGAAATTTGAAGGCGATTGTTGAGAGCTAGAAAATGTATAGAAATGCGAAAGTTGCAATTTATATGAATAGAATAAATTTAAAAAGATTTTTAGCTTTAGAAATGTAGGTACTAAAGCACGTTTCTATTTACAATTTGGTTTAAATTATGTTACATTTAAATAGTCAGGTGTTCTGAATTACGAAAACTGTTTCAAAAATTAAATTTTAATTGTTTTTGCTTTCGTTAGTTAAGTTAAAGCTATTAAAAAATGTCAAAGAGATTAATTAATTCTTGCAAAAATGAGAACTGCAAATGAAAATAATGCGTATTGAAATTTATAACTTTTAATATTTTTCTGAAATAATTTTTACTTGTTGTTATTATTTTTTATAAGGGACTAGAAATAAAACTTGTGATATCAAATTGCAATTAAATAAATCATTATGTTGATAACGTTCTACAGCAACTAAGAAAAACAACAGAAATTTTATTTATCTTTATCTAATTTTTTTGTACAATCGTCTTAGCTTTTCAGTTCATGAAAATAAATTTAATTTATGTTGCTAGACTTTCCAAAAATTGAGTTTCATATACAAATTATAAAATAAAAGCGGCATTTTAGTTTTTATTTACATAATTTGGAATATTAATCTATGAAAAAACAGACGAACTTAGGAAAACTAAGCTTTTTTTTAATTGCACTTAATTTCAACTATTTAGTCTGATATTTAGAGTTGTTTAAAAAAACAATAACTGTGTGCTGGATTTTAGTTTTTATTTTCATAATTTTGGAACTTTAACAAACTAAGCTTTTATATTAAATATTTATTTTTATAATATTGTATATTATTTCAGCTATTAAGTCTGATATTTTGAGTTGTTTGAATAAACCAAAACCGCGCTAATACGATTATTTCTGCCCACACTTTACATTTTGCATAATCTTTCTCACAGTGTACATTAAAATAATTACACTTTTGCATATTGCAATTGAAATTTACTTCCTTTATGAAAGTTGCAGGCACTTTACTGAAATTCCAAATGCCTTACAGCTATAATATCTAGACAAAACTTGAAATTAAGGTACATTTTCCAAGCTGTTTGGGTTTGATTAATGGGGAAGCTATGCCAAGGGCAACATGATGACCACAGACAACAACAACTGCAACAACAACAACATAGAAAGTTGCCGCCTTTAAATTGCTCTGGCCATAATTTTGATAATTTCTATCTGGAAGAGAAGGCACTTTGCAAATTGTGTATACGCCATGTGTAATCTGGCTGCAAAATGGAATGCACCTGCACTTTTCACATTTCCGGCTTGTCATCAATAAAGCAACAACAAAAACCTAATCCCAATGCTGCAGTTTCTGCTGCACTCAATGGCCATTAGCTGAAACTGGCCAAAAGTTTCACCTGGCCTAACCTGGCCATTTGGTCATTTAGTTTGTTTTATTCTAAGCCAAAAAAAAACCCTTTTCCATATGGTTTGAAAAAACTTATGCCTGAGTGCTTGCCACGATGGTTGAATGAGTTCTGGACATTGTGAAAGGTCTCTGCGCATGCGACATGGATTTCAGCAGTTACTATACTTCATATATATGTATAAACTGGCTCACCTTTAAGCACCTACCTCTCCCTCAATTAGTATACCGACTAACTGTATTTGCAATTGTGTATTTGCTTAAGGGAAAACAAGCTAAATGTAACGTTTTTAGAGCGTAACCAAAACGGGATGTTGTCTTCGAGGCTTGTCTTTGTGTTTTTTGGAACTGAAGAAGAGGGTATTATAAAGCTTGTCAGAATATGTATAATACATTGAAGAAAGCTTGTTTGATTCCATTAAGTCTATATATTCTTGATTAGAATAACATATCTATTCTATAGAGTTATACTATGCATTCTTCTGTCTGTTTCTTTATTTACAATCTAGCCTCTCCCAGTTTTCAAACTTTCTGATTGAAACTTGATACAGATGCTGCTTCTTACTGCAGGCAGTAGAAATATATATATTGGAACAGTATTACATTACTATATCAAATAATGTCATAGGAACAATCAGTCGAAAAATAAGTTTTTTTTTTATAAATTGATAATTTTGGATAAATCATCAGTTGCAGGATTTTAGGGATGTTAAATATTTTTAAAATATCGTATCTGCAATATTTTCGGTTATAAAATATCTATATATTTTTTTGATATTTTTTTCACAGCAAAATCTCTGCCCCTAAATATATCACGATATAGATATATTATTTTTTATAAAAAATATTAAGATATTGATATTTTGATAAATTATCAACAATGCTACAATGTTTTTTAAATAAAAATGATATTTTTACCTAAATCAAATTACTTTATCTTATAGCTGGAACTTTTCTTAGTTTTTCATGATTATTTAAAATATTTTAAAATTTACAAGTCTTATTGTTCTCTATAAGATGAGAAACTTTCACCTAACTCAGGAATACAGGAAAAATCGTTTGAAAATTGAGTTATTTTAGGAAAAGATTTTTTCCAAAAATTGAGTTATTTTAGGGAAAAGATTTTTTTTTGCGAAAGTTGAGTTATTTTAGGAAAAAGATTTTTTTCTGAAAATTTTTTTATGTTTTGACAAACATTTCCAACAATAGGAATGTTATGATTTATTTAATTTTAAAAAGTTTTCTAACGTTTTATCAGACTCCCACCACTATATCTTATAGCTGCCATAGAAACAATCGCTTGAAAAATAATTTCTCTGCAGGAAAAACAATTTTTCTTCACAATAACTTCACTAAATTCTGCAATTTTTATTTTACGGCAGTTTTTGTACTTTTATACAGATTTTTTTTAAATTTTATTAAATTAAATAAATATATATTTTACAGCTGCCATCTGAACAATTGCGAGAAAAATGAGTTTTTCTGTAAAAAAATTGTACTGCAATCTATCATTTTCTATTCCAGCTCTTTGCATATTTTAGACATGCTTAGGTCATGACTAACAGTTGATATATGTATATGAAGCAGATTAATATAGTATAGTATATAACACATATGTATAGAGAGAGAAAGAGAACATTTTGTCTACAATTTGCAATTGCAAAATGCATTGTAATGAATGTCATCCGTTCATTTAAATTATGTCATATATTCTGACACACATTTCAACAGTCAACCGCATACAAATGGAATAAGCATACACAGATACACAGACGTTTTAGAAAATCCAACAACTGTGCCTCATTAGTAATAGCAAAATATACATACATATATGCCCCCTACAATTCCCTCACCCTTCTCTGGACAGTTCCCTAACCAATGAACGCTTTGTTTCCGTTCCATTCAATGCGACACCCTATAAAGAAGGCTCCGCTCCCTCTCGCTCTCCCTCTCCCTCTGACTATCCCGCATCATGCTTAACTTTTAGCTGACCAATGAAAATTGAGTAATGTTCCGCTTGCTGCTTATAGTTTTTTTTTTTGTTTTGTTTATTTTTTTTTTTTTGGGAATGGGAGAGTATATGTTGATTATTTTTTGAAGAGATTACTGTCAAGACGAATATTTCTGGAATCATCGATATGGGTTTAATTTAATATACATATTTGTAAAAAGGTTTTTGAAGACTTGAAGTTTTTTTTATTACGCTTAACAATCTTATAAATAAATTTAAAAAAATACATGTAAATTATTGTATATCTTAGCTATAATATTGAGTATATAAGCAAGTCCCAAAAATATATAATAGCTAAAAAATCAATAATTCTAGTATTAGTATGCTCTGATTTTAATGATACATTTTTTAGCTATTCAATGTTCCAATCGCCTCAATAAACATAAAAATTAAAGATTATATTATGTGGAATACAAAAAACTATATAAATTTCCTTTTTTTTATTAAATGCTGAATTCTTTCAACATTTTTTGTCCAATTTGGGAACATTTATATTTAAATTTTCTTAATAATATTATTTTTTATCGCAAAAGTTAAAATGGAAATATTTTGTTTTAAATTTGAAGCAAATAAGATTTAGTAGCTTTTAAAAAAGGCCGAAAAATCTTTTTGCATTGACTTTAATTGCCCTTAATTCCATATAATTTTTCTTTATCTTTCATATATAAAAAAAAGAAAATAATAGTATAATATAGCACAATTCTGGACAGGGAAAAACTCGACATTATTGATGATATATTGTTAAAATGAAGTACAAATTTTCTGTAAGAATTTTCAATTAAAAAAAAGTCTATTTTCAATTAAAATTCATATTATACGAAATTTACGATTTTTCAATAAAACATGTTTTATTAGAGAAATCTAGAAAAAAATGTCTTAAAAAAATATAATTACAATTTATGTAATATATACTTAAATTTATAAAATCGTCTTTGTAATATAGCACATAAATTTCATAGATCTATGAGCTTAATATTTTTTAATAGATTTCACAGTTTCGTTTTATTAAAAGTCTTAAAAAAATACATCGACCATAAAGTAAGGGCATTACAAAAGCGCATAGCTTGAAAAAAATTGGCATTCTTCTAGATATTTCTATGATATCATAAGTATAAGCAAATTTCATTATTTCTTAGCTAAATCAAAGATTTTTGTAGACGCTGGATAAAACAGAAAAGCTGTTTCTTCTGGTTTGCTCTCTTTTTCACGCTCTCTCTCCTCTCTTTGTATTGTGTGCTCTCTCTCTATTCTCTGCTCTTTTTTAGTTCTACTTATGCAAAATGGCCGACAATATTCGCTTTGTTTGCATATTGTTGCTAAGGCCTCGCACAAGTTGTTATTGTTTTTATGGTTTTTATTGTTTGCTGCTTTGCTATTTTTTTTATTTTACTATTATTATTTTGTTTGTCATTAATTTCAATTTGCTATTTAAATAATTAGTCGCATAGTGTGCAACATTTTATTGACGTCGCGACATTTGTTCTCATTTTCTCCATTTGCCATTTTGTCAATATAATTTAGCTCGTTGTTCATTCTCTTATTACAGCATTTAAAAATTGCTATTTAATCGTTGAAATAGAAGTGCATTCATTTGAAAATTGTTAATTATAGGTTATAAAGTTCTTAATTGGTGTGAAAAAAATATTATAATAATTTGAAACATGCAATTATCAAATATCAAAAGGAAATTAGGTGTTGATGTTGATTATATTGGCTGCAGCATGTGTTTTTCATTTTAGATTTTATCGCACTAGCTAAATTATATAGTTTATTTTTTTTTTTGGATTTTCTTTAGTTTTATTTAATATTGAGAGATTTTTTGATTATTTTTGCATATTATATTTAGTTTATGGAGAAATTACCTCGCAGTCTGAATATTTTGTTTAATTAAAATCTACTCTTGAATTGTATTCTAAAGTTACTAAAAAAAAATTTAAATTTACGTCGGATCTAGATAGATATTATTGTTGTTCTTTAGAAAGTTTCTAATTAAATTTAGTGAGTTTCGGAAGGTTTTGGTGTTTTTTTTCTTATAACCAAAATATATTATTTATATTCAATATATTTTAATGAGAATTTATTTCGTTCATTAAAAGGTTTCAGAAGATTTTTTATAACCAAAATATATTATTTATATTCAATTTATATTCAATATATTTTGGTTCCTTTTTTTTTATAACCAAAATATATTATTTATATTCAATATATTTTAATGAGAATTCATTTCAAACAATGAATTGATTCGTTTTTTTTTGAATAAAAGAACATAGTACAATAAAATGCAATCCTCGACAGGGAAACTTTCGATATTGTTGATAGTAAAAAGTTTCGAAGTTTAAATATTAGTTTTTTTTTAAAAGAATTTTTAATTTTAAAAAAGTGTATAATTAATTGTTCTTCTGTTTATAATGATATTCTGCCTTGTATTTACTTATATATTAAAATTAAAATTTATTAACAAGATATTTTTGTTATCTACAAAGTTTTACATACTAAATTACCTTAGTATTTTTATTTTTAAAATTTTCTAAATTATTTAAGTTTATATATATTCATTGCATTTATTCCAAGTTTAAATATATAGTAACTACTTTATTTTAATCAAACCTTCTTTCTCTTTATAATAACATTATTTTCACAATAATCATAAAATTACATTGCATTCAATCAAATTTGATTATCTTTTTTTTCACTAAGGTTACATTTACTATATAATTTGACTGATATCATGCATATCTACGCTCTGATAAAATTTTCTTATAATAAACATTCAACAGCGTTTGTGCCTCACTTATTTGCCACATTTGCCACACCAGAGTAAATCCCATAAAATTCAAAAGATTTTTGTCTTCAAAATTGCTCACAAATTATATGGTTAGGCTATATAAGTATTTCTTTCTCTTCTTTTTCTTTCCTTTCCTTTTGAATTCTTCCCCTCTATTTTTGTGCGCTTTGAGTGTTTGTACCTGCACATAACGGTAAAGCTAATTTATGCCACAACTTTTGAGGAATTATTTGAAAGCGCAAAAGGCGGAAGTTGTTGCTGCTGTTGCCGCTGTCCAAGAAGCCAATTGAATGCAACAACAACAACAAATAAACGATGTACAACTGCTGTCAGTTTGTTGCAAGTTGCAAGTTGTTGTTGCTAGCTGGTGAAAGGGGGCAAGTGGCTGAAACCGTTGACTTTTGTACAATTTTTGTTGTTGTACCTGCTTTAAGGCCTGCACTTGTTGGCCAGCAGCGTTTTAAAGGCCAGCTGCATTGCTCTCGACCATCTAAATAAAGTCCAACTCTGACTATCAATGGGCTAAACGGGTTTTTCCTTTTGGTGTGCAACACGCGGCGTATGCGTAATTAGATTTGCATTTGCCGCGACTCGCTTCTAATTGGACTAAAACCTGAGCACATTGTACTCGAAAAAACTGAAAAAAAAATTTTAAAAAAGCTGCAAGGCATTCTAAATGAAAGTACACGACTAAAAGTTAGTGCATTGGGAGTATTAGAGACTCGAGGGTATAGGAAAAGAAATAGAAAAAAAAAGAACACGACTCTATAGGAATTTGCATTTCTCTGGGATTGAAGAAAGAGAATGTAATATTGTTTAGACAAAAATTTAGATTTAAAATCATTTTATAGTTATCGAAGCTAATAATAGCTTGTATAAAATATTGGTTCATCTCTCAGATCGACAAAGAAGAGATAAAATATAATAATATAATAAATAATATATATTCAACCTGACTGACTGATTGGCGACTCAGGAGCAGGCCAAACGATAAAAGCTAGAAATATAAAATTTGTGGCAATAGCTTCCTATTATATCGTAGGTTGGAATTCTGGAAAAAGTTTATTAAAAATATATCAGGAAGTGGGTGAAAAATGCATTTTAAAATTATATAAAAATCTCAGCTGAAGCATTTCAGGTAGCGCAATAGGCTACAATAATAATAACAATACAATAATAGTATAATAGTGACATTATGAAATATGATTAGCTTGTTGTTTTATCATATCTTCATTTTTTTGAAAACTGAAGCGGGACGTAACAACGCACGCCGGGATGGTCTAGTCTACTATATAAGAGCTTATATAAAATATTGGCCCATCTCTGAGATCGACAAAGAAAAGAAAAAATATAGTAATATAATTATACTAGATATATCAAAAAATGCACGTTATAAAACTATTTGGTTTTATATTTATTGCTATTCAAATCAGGATCAGTTTTAATTTTGAATTTAAATTTTTAATTATAAGAAATCACTTGATAACAATAATTTTTTGAAGGAAAAACTATTTTATAGGATTTTTGAAATGATTTTTAAGTCGATTTAAAAATATATATACCTAAAAATCATTTCATCAAAATTATTATGCTCAGAAAATGAGTATGTTTTAAAACTTTTGATAAAATTTTAAATAAATTATTTTGAAAGCTATTGAATTAAAAACAAAGAAACGCATTATATTTCTCTCTGCAAAAATTCATATAAGTAAATGACTATTTTGATAAAAAATTCAATAACTGTTATTTACAATGCCTGATCCTAAATGTATATTATATTTAAAAGTCTCTATAATTGATAGAAATTAGAAAGTACATGTCTATATAGAAAGCTGCATACCAAAGTCTAGTCTTAATAGTTGCTGAGTTAAAGTATGATGAAACATGCAAGAATATACATAGCAAATTTTATAGTTATTGTAGTAAAAGTTTAATTATACATAAAGGAAGAAAACATGGCCACTATATAAAATTTTTTTTTAATAGTTTTGCCACTACAAGTCATTAAAATCGAGAAAGGAAGAAGGCATTATATATCTATACTCACATTTAATGCTTATTTAAATTATATCGGCAGATGTGCTTAAAATTTAATTGTTCCAACACTAAAAGATAACTCAGATCGTAGTAAGAGAAGCAAGATGAATAATGAATATCAGTTGAAAATCGTTTATAGTATATATAAGAAAGAAGTAAAGACATCTTAGAGAGACAATGGTTAGTTGAGGCAACATATTAATGTTTGTCTATGGGCAAGGGGAATTGCATTGATGATGAAATTCTGGTTTAGCAAGAAAACCAAACGTTCAGTGATCCTCAAATGACATTGCCGTTCTGCTGCTTTTTTTTTCACCTTTTTTTTTATGCCCCGAAGAAGTGGAAGGGGTGCCGTGCCACACAGTTTTTCTGACATTTTTTTTTGTGCAAACGGCCGATGACGTTGCAGTTTTGTGATGTTCTTTTTTTTGCAACGTCAATAAACGAGTTTTGAGGCCTCTGAGCCTTTTCGAGAACTGCACAAGCCACGCTCTATTGGAGTCGCGGGTTTTTTGCTGTTGGTGGTGGAGGAGGACGGTTTGGAGTTGGCGGGGGGTTTCGAGTTTTTGGTTTCGCCTACCTTGTGTGTGTGTGTGTGTTTCATTTTCTCTCTCATTCCTTTGTTTAGCGTTGCCATGTTGCATAGGATTTTGAACCCGTTTTGTCGTCATGTCAGCCCCCTGTCCCTGCCTTGCCGTCTCTGTCCTAACCCCTTTTTGCCATTCCATTTCATTTATTCTTTTTTTTTTTTTTTGCTTTTTGCGCTTACGGCTGCAGTCCATGTGGCGCGTCCATAACCTAACCTAACTTTTTGTTAGAGCCTCAAAAGCCGGAGATGAAATAGCGTGCGGCAAAGAGCTTTGTTAGCTGTTGTTTGTTGTTGTTGTTGCAGTTGTTGTTACTGTTATTGTTGTTATTTTTTCTCTTTTATTTTTACGTTTTTTTTTTTTTTTGGATTTGTGTTGTCTTTTGTGTTGAATTTTAAACGTTTAGTACTCCAAACGTTTGTTATTTTGCTTTGTGTGACAATAAATATTTTATGACCTTTTTGTTGTTGTTTTTGTTTTATATACAAAAGCAATTGTTAACGCTCTTGTTGTGATAAAGTGTTAATTGTTTAATTAACCTGATTACAGCTGTTGTAAAAATATAAACTACTACAAGTACGTTATGGGACTTATTCATTAAAAAATCAGTTGTCATAGGTTAGGAAAAGAGTTTAAAGAGAGAGAATTTAATTTGAAATTTTTAAGTTAAAAGTTAACTGGAAGTTAATTCAATTTTACAGTATTTGGTATAATATTTTGGAGGAAAATGCATTTTTTTGTATAAATATAAATAAATAAATATTGTATTAATTTAGGTACTAGTCCTAAAAAAATATTTTTTATTTGTGTGTGTATAAAATAAGAATTAAAGAATAATTTTATCAATCGATTGTTGTTTAACGGTTAATTTTGTGCTTAAAGTCGACTAAAATAAAAATAAAATTAAATCAAATATTTTTTTATTGATTATTTTGCTTATCCAATTTTTGGGTTTATTTTTTTAATTATTTTTATTTTAATAAAAAAAAGGCTAATTTTCATATGTTTACATTTTTAGGATTTTAATTTTTAAACTTTAATTTTTAAGACCTTAACAGTGTAAAATTAAAGTAATTTCCACAAATTAAACGCTCTATATTAAATACTGCATGATCGCGATCGCGTTCGTCGTGAATGGGCCGCAGAAGCGAAGGAATCCTTCTAATCGCAACTTTCGTCTCTTCCTCTGCCTTTCGCTTAGTTTTCGTAAAATGTGAGCGAGATGGTTATCTATTTACTTGTCTATTTCCATACGCTAGACATAAGTGTAAGCGAGGCAAGCAGAGTGTAACTTGAACTAAGCAAGCACTCATAAATCAGCTGTAATATAAGAGTTAACAATTTAGTTAAAAATTACTTTGCAAACTATGTTTTTATTTATTTTTTTTTAGAAGTTTTGCGCTAACAAACTTTGATTTTTATTAGCCAACTTTTCGCTCAACTTCTTGACGCTGCGGCTGCTGCTGCTGCTTCTTCTTCTCAGTGAGATATGTGCTCTTAATGAAAATAATTGCATTTTTTGCATAATTTATGACTGTGTGTGCACCCACACACTCACACAGACAAAGGCCGCTGTCACACAAACACCCACTCATAACCCACTCGAGCAAAAAGAGGCTCCAAGAGCCTAAAAAGTGTACTTCGCTCTCTCTCTCTCTCTTGCTCCCTTTCTCCCTTTCATTGTGGCTACTGTTATGCGAATATACGAGGCATGCCAAGTAATTTTTGTGGCACATGTGGGTGTCACAGTCCAGGCTCTTTGCATTACACAGTTGCAAAGCAGCGTAAAATGCAATGAACAACAATGAAAATTTACAAACAACAGCAACAACAACGTGAGCTTGCGTATTTCCTGTGTGTGAATGAAAAGCAACAAAAGCAACAACAAAAACAAAATCAAAGAACGGGTGCAAAATTCAATTTGTGAATTTTTTTTGCAAACGCAAACAAGCAAAAGAGCTTGGAGCTTGCCAAAAGAGCGCAAGGCAGCGATAGCCAATGCAGGGGAAAAGCTTTTGCTGGCGCTCTCGCTGCCAATCTTGTCGCTCTCTTGCAGTGTGCTGTTGCTGCTGCTGCTGCTGCTGTTGGCGTCGCTGCACGTTGCGTGTCATTGACCTTTGAAATTGCATTGCATGTGGCTTCGCTTATGTGCTGCTGCTGCTGCTGCCGCTTTTTGCTCTGCTTTGCTTTTGCTACGTCATTCTACGTTCTTTCGCATTGCCCACATGCCCCTGTCTGTCCATGTCTGCTGTTTCTGTGTCTGTGTCTGCCTTCCTTTGCTGTGACTTCGTCATCAAGTTCTTGTCCACACACACACACACACACTGAGCCAGCGCGCGAGCGAGCGAGAGATCGTGTGTGAGTGAGCAAGTAAGACACGTGTATTTTGTTTGTGTGCTTTGCCATAACATAAAATTATATTAAGGCAGCTGAAGCACAAAAAACGCTGCTTATCTGCCGCCCCCCTGCAGCTCCCCACTGCCTTTGCTCCTGCATTGTGTCTTGCAAGTTATTTTAATATCTTCTTCGCTGCGCTTTCAATATCTTGCGCTTTTTTGTGCGCTGTTTTCTTAAATTGTTGTTGTTATTTGTTTGACTGCATCTTTCGATTAAATCGACGTCTCCGCTAATCGCCCCGCTGTGCGTCGCCCCGTAAACTTAAAAACTTTTGGCCCCTCAACCATCACATCATGGCAATTATATATGAACGCAGGGCGACAACTCTCGGCTCGGCCTGAGATTTAGCACTGTCTTATTGTCTGCCCAGCAAACTGCAATAGCAACAACAGCAGCCGGCGCATAAGTTCATTGAACGCCCCGCAGACATAAAGCAAACTCAATAAACGAACGCACAGCGCAAATAAACAGCAGCCAATAAGAAAACGAATGCGCAGATACAAATCGCAATCGGGCAAAAGATGCACAGAGACACAACCAACAACAACAGCAAAAGCAACAAAAACCGCAACAACAACCAAACGCACGCAGCAGTAACAGAAACAGAAACAGACACAGAAACAGAAGCAAAAGAAACAATACGAAACAAAAGAAAGCAGAGGCAAAGAGGCTAAAGAGGCCCTAGCACCGTTTGGCTACCATGCTAATGCACCGTTTACACTGCACAACACACACACGCACGCACACACACACACACCAACACAGCGCAATATTCTTTTATATGAAGCGTAATTATCACAGTTGTTGATGTGCCATAAAACCGATTCAATCTGTACATATAACAGGTGTTTAACAGCGCTAAAGAAACGGTTATTAGCGAACCGGTTTTGTGGCTAAGAGATGGGTTTTTAGTAATATTGAAAACGAAACAGAAAAAATAAACTTCAGCTTGCAAAAATTAAAGTTCTAAGAATAAAATATAAGATATAGAATAAAATATTCGAATTCGAATTTTTAAATTAATTTCAAAATATTATCAATTATTCAATTTTTAGTTTGATGAGAAAACCAGCTGAGTTTTAGGTGAATGGGGTCAATTACACTCCAATTTAAAATAACATACTTTTTTTTCTAAATAAATATATACCTATATATTTTTTTTCGAATGAATCTAAGGATCAGCCTTTAACCTTTGCAATAATTGGGGCTACACTCATCATAAGTAGCAATAAAAATATCAAGCCTCTAAAAAGCTTGCAAACTTCTCAGAAACTTTATAAACCTGGCTTATTACCGCTTTACAACAATTTAAAACAATCGATTGAATTTTTTTTTCTTTTTTCGTAATTTTGTTTTTCAAACCTTTATCATAAAGTCATTTATCCAGAGTTAATCAGCGCAATCAGAAAGTGGAAACGATCAAGAAGTAATAAAACAACACATGTAAACATACACACACGCACACTAACACACACACACAACAAATAACAGAGTTGCCCTCCTGTACAACATTATGATTTAATTGCACAAAAGGCCGGGGCGACAATATTGTGCAATTTGCGAGCAACAAAAGAGCAGTCATAACAAGGCAAGTGGACTGGCCAGTTGACTCGGACCCCAGACCTACAGACGTCGCAAGGGAAGCAGAGAGAGAGAGAGCGAAACAGAGAACAAGGAAAAATTTGGACAAAAGAGTAAGAGAGAGAGAGCGAGCGAGTAAGCGTAGCCATGACGCGACAACGACAGCGACGGCGACGGCAACAACCATGACCCATACCAACAAACAGGAAGCGAAACGACAAAATAAACGCAAAAACAACTTTTGCCCAAAAAGCAGCAGCAGCAACTGTAATAAAAATACATGCATATCGTAGTAGGCACCCAAGAATGACTAAATGAGTGAGTGAGTGAGCAACTGCTAGAAAGAGAGAGGGAAAGCCTGGTCTTAAGAGTGGGATAGAGCAAGGAATTTACTCGCTTCAACGCCAAATTTCAATTACAATTACCAACACACACACACACACACACACAAGGACGAGGACAAGAGTGCCGAAAAAATGGCAAACCATGTGACGTAGACAACGACAACGTAAAAAAGCAGAGTGAGAGAGCAGCGCGGGGGCGTGGAGGTGTGGCAATGCAGCTTAGTGTGAATGAAGCATAAACTACTCCGCGTACGAAAAGCACAAAATAAAAAGAAGCCGAAAAAAAAAATGATGCAAAAGCAAAACTACGGCCCAGAGCCTAGATATGTAGATCTCCAGCCAGACAGACGCACAGTCATGCACATTTATATGCGCACACACACACTGAGTGTACCGTCAGTCAAATTAGTTTAAGTGCAGCTTGTTTTCGTTGCAAATTAAATAAATATTTTTTAAGAAATAATGGGTTTCTGAAATAAGCTTAAAAATATGTTATAAAGGGCACTTTTGAGTTTATATAAAAATATATGTGTTTTATTGTTTCTAATATGTATATCGTTTCATAATTGATATATGTATGTATGTATATTTATATAAAAATGTCATTATTGCAGTTGGAAGAATATAATTATTAAATTAGACAGAATATTTCTTATTTTTTAAAATATATAATTTATATTATTATTAAAACTTCTTCCATTAAATAAGATAAATTTTTTTTCGTCAGATAAATCATTTACTTCTACATATTAATTGTTTTTTTGTGTCAAAAAAATCATTTACTTCTACAAATTAACTTTTGGGAAGAGAAAAATTTACCAAAACTATTCACTTACGGTAATCCTTGCGATTTGGCCATGATTTTTAAAGAATAATACATAATTCTCAAAAATTGTAATTAATAGTGCAATTTTTTTTGTCCTTTGATTAGCTCAGTTTTGTTCAAATTTTTTGCAAATATTTTCTTGTAAAATATGAAAACTCCCAATTTTTTTTATTATCTATGCCCTCCCATTTCTTATATATATGTTAACTTGGGTTATATTAATTGAAACGTTTCCTTTAAGAAAAACTTGTTCTTTAACTTATTTATTAGCCGACTATGCACCTTTGTCAAAAAGTCTGTAATTTGGAAAAATTAAAAGTAAATTTATAGTGTAAAAAAGTTTGTTAAAATGTATGATTCCTTGATTTAAATCGAATTTTCAGCATGCATAATTTAACTAATCTATTTTGTTATATATAAATATAACGTTATTTCTTCTCTATATATTGTTAGTATTCAATTTACGTAGTCTATTTTTTGGCGCTATTTAAATGTTCGATTAGATAAATTAAAGCTGTACGTAAACTTCACTTGATCACTGTAGTATGTATGCATATACCCGTACATATGACTATTAAAAATGGCTGCTAACATGGCTGCGAACATGAAGGCTGGCAACGCAACAGACAGAGACGAAACAGACAAACACACTTGCACACATAAATATGCCGACACAAATACAAACATGAGTATATACGTATGTATGTAACTCCAGCAGCAGCAGCAAGGCAGCATTTAAATCGGAGCAGCAGCAACAGCAACAGCAAGAGCACCAACAGCTCCAGAGCTCCACGAATGAAGTTGCAAAACAGAACACGCAAAGGTTAATCAACTCTGCGTTTGGCTTTGCCAACTTCAGCAACTCGGCACACTCGATTTTTCAAATGGCAGCAGCAGCACCAACAGCAGCAGAAGAGTCGCCTCCGTCGACGTCGTCATCGTCTCCAGCGTGGACTCTCTGCACGCGCAGCTCCGGCTTCAGCTCTAGCTCCATTGCGACTAGCAGCATGTTGTTGTCTGTGGCTTCACAAGCAAGAAAGGAGTAGGCAACAAACAACAACAGCAAAAGCTACAAAAACAACAACAACAGCACCAAACGGCATCTAATTGAATTGCTTGCATGTGCCGCTTATCTCACTGTGTTTGTGTGTGTTTGTGTGCAGCTCCCATGACAATGGCATTGAAACAGAGAGAGAGAGAGAGCGACTGACTGAGCGCAAGAGCGCTGCCGCTGCAGGTTAAGAGAGCGCGCTTGCAAATGGCGTATTGCATAATTTTGTGCATTTAAGCTCTGTGCCCGTGTGTAGGTGCCCAAGCGTGTGTGTGTGTGTGTGGCATTGGCTTTGTATGTGTAGGTGCCTTTGGCCTTGGTTTTTTAAGATTGGCGTAGAAACGGGAATATGTATTCCTGGAGGGGACAACATGTGTGGACACTTTAAAATAAAAAAGTGAACTATTTATGTATGTGTATGTACATACATGTGTATGTATGTATTTAAAGAAAAAAATTTTAAATTTATAAAAAAAACTTAAAACTTTCCGTAAAGGCAGGAAAAAATTTAATTATACCATGCATACATGTGCTATATTTAGGAAAAAATATTTTCTTTAGATAAATTTTTTTAAAATCATGCAAAATAACTATAATAAATGCAAATCGTGATTTATTTAAATATATAAAAAAAATTAAATGAATACGGGAAATTAAATTCAAAACCTTATAAAATTCTGACAGTGTATCGATTAGGAAGTTCACCGTAGTGCCTAATATAGAAAATACCAAAAATTCAAAAAAAAGAATAAAATTTTTATCGCACAATTATGGTATTTGATATAGGTTAAGAGCAACAGGAGATATGGGAAGTACTGAAAAAACTAGGAGAACAAAATACTCCCTACACCTAAGAATTTCAGGAAATCCCGGAAATGCTCATATTTTAGGAAATACTCGTCGGAGAACGTTGCCATTTAAAATATAAATATTAAATATTAAAAATGCAGAAAATTTATATATAAATAATGTATATTTTTAAAGGCATTATTTTTGTGCAACATAAAAAATATAATTCACTTTAAAACTATACACGAAATTATGCAAGTGAGTAATTAATTAAAAAGAAAATTAAAATGAAAATACTTTCCACATTGCTCATTTAAAAACTGAAATAGTTTTCTAGCATACAATAAACCTATTTGCAATTTATATTGCCTGTTGTTGTGTATGCATGCAATGCACACAGCGTTATAAAGCAGCTGTAAACACGCCAATTAGCCAAGTTAAATATTTAAATCGCCAGCATCGGACCACACACAGCGCCAGAGTTTGAGTTAAGCAGTAAAAATTAAAATTAATAGTCCAGAATTTACAATTTTCACATTGCAAAACATTTCCACATCATTGCACAGCGACGTCCAATGAAAATTTATGATTAATGTGCAGTGTTAAGTGAATTTCAATATTATATATATGAATTTGCACTACGTTGCGTATAAGTAACATGGCGATTCGGTGCACAAAAAAAAAAAATTATTGCAAGGTGAAACAATAATTTGTAAAAATTAATTTATATAAAAATGTTTCTTTATATAAAAAAAATTATTTATATAAAAATGTATTTATTCCAGAGTTTTTAAAAATATTAAATATCATGTGCAATATAATGGAAATGTTCATTAAAAAAATTCAATTTCTCATATTTCACTTCGGAACCAATAAATTCTATATTTATCAACAGATATTTAAAAAATATTTTTAATTATTATATTAATTGTAGATCAACAAATCTAAAAAATTAAACAAAAAACCAAAATTCTAGTTCTGTAAAAAAAATGTGAAAAAAAAAGTTTTTCCGAAATTTTTTTCTTTAAAAATAGAAATTTTTTTTAAATAACATTTTATTTCAATCTCTAATAACTTTTCAACCAATAATCTAATTTAAAAATGTTGTGTGACGGACTTAAAAGTTATTTAATTGGCTTTTTAAAAAAGTAAAAACTTTAATATTTTTAAACTATGCTTGGAGTTATTTAAACTAAGCCAAAGCTAAATTTTTAAAAAATTCGAAAATCTAGCTTTTTTGTTTATTTCGAAAACGCTCACGGCTGCATAATATTTTAATATAACTAAGAGTCAATTTATATTTATAATTTTATATTAAAATAAGTATTAAAGTTGAGGATACAAGAACTTTTCAAAAATTGTTGCATAGTGTAATTACCTGAGCCATCATGGCGTATGCTTAATATGCTTATTTTCAGGCCAACTCTTTATCAAAAACAAGCTGAAACAAGCGCACTCGACCAAAAATGCCAAAATAATTGCAGCTTATAAAATACAAAAAAAAGAAAAAACTTTTTGAAGAGCGTGGGTGGGAGCGGGCGCAGCTTAAATTAGTGTGCAATGCGGGCCAAACAAAAACAAAGCAGAATTGAAAAAAAAGTAAACAAAAAATGAAGGTAAAGAGCGCCGGCCAGAACTTAAGAGCGCGCAAATGTGAGCTTTAGCAGCGGCGCGAGGGGTAATGGCAATGCAAAGCTCTCACTGCTGCTGCTGCTGCTGCTGCCGCTCGCTGTTGCTGCTGGCAGAGCTGTTACCGGTTTTTTTTGTTATGCGCGCGACGTTGCAGCATAAGTAGGAAGGAAACCAGAAAGCGTCGCTGCTGCTGCTGCTGCTGACGTTGCGGCTGTTGTTGCCGTTGTTGTCTGTGTGAATTTGTTGAGGCAGGTCCTGGCTAAAATAGGTACAGCCAACGAACTGTGCTCAGACAGACGTTGACGTTGTTGTCTCTCTGCTTATGTGTGTGTATGTGTGTGTGGGTTACCACCAAAGAAACATGTGGCAGGGCCAATGGGTGAAGACGCAGCAGCATTTTGGCAGCGTCTCTCTGTTGTATGTATGTACGTATTGCAAGCAACAACAGCAACATTAAACAGCAGGCACAACAAACATGAGCAACATATAGTCAAAACACACGATAGAGATACAGAGACACACATACATACATACATATGTATATATGTAAATACATATGCACGCTCAGCTGCAGCTGGCTACGTCAGCGTCAACGTTAGCAGCAGCAGCAGGAACAGCGCTGCTTTTGTGGACGCCGCTGCTGCGCTGCCTGCCTGTTCGGTGGCATTTTCAGTTTCAGTTTTTTGTTGTTTCCCGAGCATTTGCCGTTCAGGAAGCGCAACGCCAAGTTGCCCAAAAGAAGCTGACAATACATATATATGTATGTATATAAATATAAATATATATATATTTACTATATCTATAACCGTTAGTTTTGACTAGTCTAGTGTGCAATATTTCTGTCTATATGTGCATTGGTCAGATTTTTATATTTTCTTATTGTTTTTTTCCTTTTTTTTTTGCTAATGTTGTTGTTGTGGTCTATGAATATATAATGCATTTATTTTTTTTTGCTCTTCACATATTTTTTGCTTGTTTTTCTTTGTTGCAAATTGAATTGGAACAACAACAACAACAAGAACAAATAGCTGCAGCAGCTTACGTGGCCAGCAGACAAATCTTTTGGGCATTAGAAACCCAAAAGCAGACATTGGGGGCAGCTTAAGCTTGGGATTAATATAAACCCAAAAAAAAAAAAAAACTTAAAAAAATACTAAATATTTTTCTTATATTTTTATAATTTCAGATGCATTTCAAGCAGCACAACTTTCAAGTTACGTAAATAATCATAAACAGCACTCAAAGGAACAGACTCTAATAGAAGTAACTATAATCAAAAGTTAACTCAATTAATACCAAAATAAATACTAAATATTATTTGTTTTTTAAATATTTGCAGATGCAGTAAAATTCGCTTAATAAATTTATAATATATAATATTTTATAATATAAATTTAATAACCAGAATGCATTGGAAACGCGTCAAAAAAGTTTAAAATAACCAACAAGTTATGGAATATTCTGTATCCAGTCAAAAATATCCAAAAATATGCATACAAGCAGTTCAAAAGAAGCAGTGGAAAACAAGCAGTTGAAAGCAAGCAGTGCATCTAAAATGAAAACAACGCTATTGTTGCTCTGCACAAGAAAATTAATTTATCTTAAATAATTATGGTGTTTTTAATGCAATTTACAAAGTGATTTAAGTGAATTTATTATTAAAAATATTTTTTTCTACAATTTTTCTATTTAAAAATACATTGCAAGCAGCACAACTCTTCCAAGTTAAATAATATAAGGAAAAATGAAATCACAATTTATTTTATATTATTTTATATAAACATTATTAAACGTTTAATTTTTGCAGCTGCTCAAAAGGACTCTAAAGTGGCCACAGGAATTTCACCATAATGCCAAATAGTTGCACATAACAATGAAGTCTTCCAAAAGGGGGTAGGAAATCGCTGCAAAAGGAACTTAACTAATAAATCAATGAGAAATTGTAATCCAAATGAGAGAATGGTGCATACTTACATATGGACCATTAACAGAAACCCGTAAATCCGAACTTGTGCTGTTTTATATCTGTTACAAGACCGGCATTATGGGAGTCTGTCAATGCAAACAACTGGTTTTTTGGCAAAAAAAAAAAAAAAAAATGATAAAAATAAACTAAAAATAAATCAAAAAAATATAAAACAAGACAAGCAAAAACTGAAGAAACAACTTAAACTCAATAGCAATTAAATATAAATGAAATAAAAAAAGTTTATTAAAACCTAATAAAATTAATTAACATAATATGATAATAGTTCATTAAAATTAAATAAAATAAATACTTTACTTAATTATGAAAAAGACTTTATGAAATACAACTGCTAAAACAATATATAAAATTAAAATAAAAATAGAATAAAATCAAAGTTTAGAAAAATATAAAAGGATTAAAGCTGGATAAGCTCAGCAATAATAAACAATTTTAACTATAGACAAATTTAGTCAAAAGTTTTCACTTAAAACAATATAAAAAAATAAATAAAATTTAAGACTTAAAAAATAATGTAAATGAGATTTGTTAAAAATAAATTACAAATATATAAAATTAATATTCTTCAATAAAAGAATTAAATCAAAACAATATAAGTAAAAATGTAATCCAAGAGATGGAATAATTAAATTATAATAATGACATGAAAGATGATAAACTAAATAAAATAAAATAAAGATGCTGCTATAAAAACAAATCAAAATTAAATATATATAATAAAGAGAGTTAAAAAACGATAAAAATAAGTTTAAAGAAAGGACAAACTTAATGTCTTACAACGTCAAATAAAAACTAAAATAAATAAATGTCATGAATGGATATTCTAAATATTTGCCAAAATAAATAATAATGTTAATAAATATATAATAATAATAAATAATATTCAATCAATACAAATAATGCTCGTATAAATTAAAAATAATTCGGGAAATTAATTAAATTGTTTAAAATAAATTCAGAATAAATTATGAGAAATAAATATAAAATAAATTATTTTATTAACTTTAAATATAAATTAACAGAAATACCAAGCCTTTTAATATTCAGAAAAGTTCATCTTTCATATAATTTCAAATGAAACCTTACAAAATTAATTAATTTCTTAACTCTTACCTATTCAATTTTAGTTTTTTCCTAGTTTTTTTTATTCATAATTGCCAAAATATATAAACCAATGCATACAGAAAACAAAATGATCCCAACCAGAACCTAAAACCAAAACCAAAACAACAACCAGCAAAAAGGACTACACCAAGGACCTTTTTCTCTCTGGCAAATTGAGGTAGTAGGTTGTATAGTAGTATCTATAAAGCATACTATACAGCGTGCTAGCTTTCTTTGCTTGACTATAAGCCACAATTAAAACAAAAAAACTTCCCTAAAATCCATATAAATCTATAATCCAGCCATACAATGTGATTTTGTGAAAGTGAAAGAAAAATTATATAGAATGCTATAGATACAACTACATATTGGTATTAGTGACATGTGCAAATGTTTGTATGGCTGATTCCCTGAGACCCTAACTTGTGACTTTTAATACCAGTTTCACAAGTTTTGATCTCCGGTATTGGACGCAAACTTGCTGATGTTAGTAAAAAGATAAAGAAGCAACTATGAAGATTAAAGAGATTGAATAGACAATCATAAGACAATGTTTATATAGTTCATACTTATAAAAGATATAAAATTTATGAGTGCCTTATCCAAGCAGGAAGCTGATACGAGTATATTCGGGAAAACTGATGAAATTGTAATTTTAAGTGTGCCTAATGTGAGTATGATTGTGTTTAAATTTTAAAAAATCTAATTTAATTTTATATTCCTTATTTAGAACACAAATAAATGGATTAAATTTTACATCTTGGGTCAGCTACAAGTAAGGAAACTGGAAACATTTACATCATATTATATGTTCAGGGTCACAACTCAATATTTCCCGAAAACATTCCTAATTTATTTTAGTTTTATCTATCTTTGATAAATCAATCTTGCCGAATTATAAATGCAAAATTTTTTTAATGAATATTTTAAATACATGAATTTCAATTAATGTAAACTAAATTTTGTTATCCATTTACACTACAAAAAAAAGTGCATTAACTGTAGATATTACATAAAACATATTCTAGATATTTCATTGTTACAATTCAGATTACTAAAATAGATCTAAATAAATTTATAAACAATAAAGAAACGGGTATTTACGGCATGTCGAAACTATATACTCTTGCAATAATCTTTTAGAATAATTTCAATATTCGTCTGAACAGTTCTATGATTGCTATATGATTTAATAAGATTTTGATTTAATAAGATTATTTAAACTTTAAATTTTAAAGGATAATCAAACTTTTTGTTTAATTGAGATATATCTAAAAACAAAAAAGTTGCTCTTACAACACATTTTAAACTAATTTAAGATAAAGTATTACTAAAATGAAGCATATATCGTAACAAATATATAATTAATAAAATTAAATTAAATATAGGTCATATTGAACAGAGAGTACAGAATCAGAATAGAGAGAATGTATCTGTAGTGAAAATAAAATAAATGATGTCAATTTAAGAAATAAATTATATTCTTCAGCAACAAAAATATATTCTTTTCCAATGCTCTGCTATTATTTGATGAATATATATTTTTACTAAAAGACATTTGCTATCCAAAATAATTTAATTGATCGAAATTTATTGATTGTTTTATATTATACAATAATTTAATATATTCAGAAATGTATGTTGTGCTTTTATAATCTCAACTAAATATTTTAACTCGAATGTAATGGATACATTTTTAATATTTAACATTAATATTCTGTCACATTTTTACTATTTTAAATAAACAACATTTATTTTCTATCAACTCGACGAATCAGCATTTTAGTTTTTTTCAAGAAATCCATGAAATAAATTGTTGTATTATCGACATTTCCATTAAATCCATTTAAATTGCTAAGAAAATGAAACAGAAAAAACACAAAATAAATAAAATGAATTATTTGTTCATACTGCTAGTAATTAATTAATTACCTATACATCGGAACACAATCCTTAAACCACCAACCACTATTCGATTTTTGTGCACAATGTAAAATTCCAGCATCATTGTCACGATCAGGTGTAGAGAATTTCTGATTTAAACTATGCCACAAGGCATTATCTAGTCCATTACTTGAGAAATTACCTAAACTGATCAATTTGTATTGCTCCTCTTCCCCAGAAATTACAAAATTATCATAATGGACTTGGTAGCTCTCATCGTTAACATTTGTTAATTCTAAAAATAACTCATGGGTTGCATTGCTTGTAAAGCGATGAATTTTTTCCAGTCCCATGAAAAAATCACCCTGCAAAGAACCAAAACCTTGTTGGTAACTCGTCCAATTCCTATTAAAGTCTTCCAACATATCTAATCTCTGTTGAATCACCATCCAACCATCATTATCACACAATACATTCGAGTAGAGCACACTCCTGCCAGGAATTGAAATATTTTGGATACCCGTAGAATTGCTAAAGGAAGCGCAACTGGTTGGCATTATTTCTAATTTTAATTTATCTAATTGATCTCCAGATTCCTTAAATTGAATATTTATTTGTGTTATTTGTTCGTCTTTTAACCGATTTTCACATTTCTGAAGTTTTTCAAAGTTAGGCTCCGTTTGAAAGTAATCAATAGTTTTTTGTTGGGCATCTATTTGACTTTTTAAATCTTTAATGTGAGCTGCATGAATTTCCTGCAGTTCCCTCATTTGTCTGTCTTTACTTTCACTTTCACTATCATTGTTATATAATTTCTCTTTAATTTCTTTGACAAGTTCTATCAGAGATTTAACTTCTTCATTCGTGTAAGTTTCACATTCTTTGTCAGGACGTTTCGCTGCTGATAACTAGAAAAATTAAATTATTTCACAATTAATTCATTCTCATTTTTTCTATTGAAAGCTTAACATTTTACCTCCTTTTCTGAATTGGCATTAATTAAATTTACTCCATTTACAAGTATTATGCACACATATAAAAATAGATTCGACTGAAAAATTAATTTCATTTTGCGTTTAATAGATTGCCGATCTTGTGCTTAACAGAACTAAAACGAAACTAAATGATTTCGAATAATTCAGTAACCTAAATACTTTTGGGACACCTAATCCTTCATATGCAAAGCTGATAAGATTTGTAGAGCTGAACTTAAGGTTTGATCTTTAGTTTGAATGTTGAGCTCAAAAGTTCATAGAATTGATAACAATATTTGTATTATATTGCGTTATTGATTTAGGCGTATTTATCAGTTATTTGTATGCATTCTGCCAGCGAAATCAGTATTAATTTGATAGCATAGAATATTCTTTAAAGGAAAATCGATTCATACAAAGAAATATTTATATAAAGTTTGATACTATAATACTCTTTTATATATAATAATTATATAAAGCAAAAATGCTCTAAAAATTATATTAATTTTAATTATTTCTATTAAAAACTCTGCTGTTACTATCGCTAATAACAAATACAAACAATTTTTAATTTTTGACTTATCAACAAACATTTATTGTAAACATAAAGTTGAGTTTATCTGTTATCTGATACCATACACAACAAAATTGATATATATTAATATATAGCTTATGTAAATACTACAATTTAAGCACTAATTGAAAATGTGAATTATGAAAGATGATGAGCTGAACAATTTCATTGTCATATTTGATACAATAGTTGAATAGTTGAAAATAAAAATAAAAGTTGTATTATATATTCTATGAAAGTAATGTTGCTTCATTGATGCGTGCATTTGTTGTCCTTGGATTTCTTTTTACGATCTTCACTTGAATTCGATCGGCGTGTACCCTGAATTGGCATGTAAGGCGGCGTGGGACTGGCGCTTTGATCTATATTGTGTATATATAGATATATTAATAAATATTAGATTGTTTTAATATGCTTGGTTTAAATACATATATACCAAAGTTGCCGGACTTGGAGTACTTCATGTGCGGCGATATATCGTGGCCACTTGATGACAGTGTGCTATCATGGGAGCCGGCCTCAGAACCATAATGTTCAGAGCTGCAAGCAAAACAAATAGATATTAGTTATAGTTTTATATAGAAATTATATATCATTCTTTTACCGCGTCATCGAATTGTGCGCCTGCAGCTGCTGCACTGTCTCCGCGGCCATGTGCAATGAAATGGGCCGTTGACCCTGTCCACCTGGTCGACAGCTATCCACGGGCAGCGTATATATGTCATCCTCGCCACGACTCAAACTGCTGGCAGCTGCAGCTGCCTGTCGCTGTTGCCGTTGCATGGAACCATGTGCCGAGGAGCTGTCCCGAGTAAGACTGCCATTTGTCAAGGTGCCATTTGGCTGACGTTGCTCGCGACTGCTATTGAGCACATCAATGGGATTGGAATACGCTTCTACATCGATATCTGCTTGGGTTTGTGACGATGACATGCAATCCTGTGGCAGTGCTAACAGTGGACCACAATGTGAACTGTTCGTGCCACAAAGCAACCCATTACCGCCTCCACCGGTGGCGGCTTCCTTTTGCTGCGATTTACGCAAACGCGCCTTCTCCTTGGCACGCTTCACTTTGGCTTTCTCCTGTGAATATAAACATTTTAATATAGTTACGTTAAGTTAATTAATTATAGTTATAAGCAAGATATAAATATATCATGTATTTGCTGCATGGCGTGAAACGGAAGGTGTTTTGCTTATAAAGTGTTCATAACAATAAATTTGGTTATATAATTATAAATAAATACTAAATATTACTTCCTATAAACTTATTCATGTTTTTAAAATTAGACATTCCATATAACATATAGCATTTTATGAATTTACATATTTTAAAATGCAATAAAACCATTTTTAGCTGTGTAAAATTAATATTATATTTTTGCAAATATGTTCTTAGTTGTTCTAATTGCCCTGATCACAATATGCTGTTGTGGAATTGAAATATATATTGGAAAAAAATACAAAAATGAAATTATTACGTGTTTTATTTCATCTTGACTTCTAGCGGTCTAAAATCTAATTATAAACATTATAAAGGTCACTAAATTCAAACTTTTATAAAAATTAAAGTTTAATTTTCAAAATGAAATAAAATGAGCTAAGATTACTTGAATATTCAACATGCAATGCTAGGCAACATAAGAAAGATGTAAGTATCCCAGAATCATCATTAAAAATAAGTAAAGTCCTTAAAGCAACAATCAATTCATCTGTACAAAGTTAAGCAATAAATAATGCGCCAATTAGTGATATGTAATTAAAAATCCTAACATAACTTAGCTGAGATAACATTTAATTTCGAAGCGATAAATATTATTACTTAGTATTTATATAAAACAATCGAAATTGGTATTTTACTTTTTTGCAAAACTTGCAGAAGGCAATACATTGACATTTTTTAATTAGAGTTTAGAATTTTTAAAGTTTAAAGATTAAAGGCAACTATATATAACTAGCAAACACTTTTTCACAGTCTAGTATTGCATAAAATCCAATTTTTCAAATAACAATCTCTTTATCTACTAAAAACTAACTTTTAGCTATATTTTCCTATTTAACTTACACGCTCCTGCAGCATTTTGGCTAATTCCTTATCCTGTGCCTCAATGGCCAGCATGCGATCGCGTTGCTCCTGCCGCACGCTATCCTTGCTCTCAATGGCCTGCAATCGACGTGCCAGCAACTGCAAATAATTAAAAGTTTATAAGTAACATATTTAAACCTTATAAAGTTAGAAATAAACCTCATCTTTCTGCTCCTGTTTGAGCTTCTTGCTCAGCTCGTGTATCTCCTCTGGCGGCACTCCAATATCACGCAGGCTCGCATAATCACAAGGATCCACATAGAGTTCAATATCATCGGCATGTTGCTGCATGTGACGCTCGGCGGCCTTGGAATTGCCCAAAGCAAAGTTGCCAACCATTTGATCGTATTTCTCTGGTGATAATTTCTGAAATTTGGGTTCAGTACGAAGTAAGTTTTCGTGTGAAGGTGAACGATGTGTTAAGGCTGCATCGACAACGGTTGCTGATGTTGCTGCTACAGCTGCAGCGGCTGCTGACATGCCGCGTATGCTGTCAGCAACATCAGCATAATCCACCAGCTCATCGATGTCAGCTGTTGCATGATTGATATGTGTATTAGGTATATTGTGCTGAGATGTGATGTTGTTGCTGTTGTTGTTGTTGTTGGTGCTTTGTGCATAACGGCGTGCTGATTGATGTTGCTGATGTGCATGATGGAAGCGTGATTGTTGTTGTTGTTGCTGTGGTGTTGATGGCGATGCCGTGTGCTCCGCATCACTCACCAACAGCTGATTGTGTATTTGTGTGTTTGGTGCGGATTTTTGTCTACTGGGTGTGCTAGTTGCTGCTGCTGCTGCTACTGTTGCTGCTACTGCTACTGTTGTTGTTGTTGCTACTGCTGCTGCTGCTGTTGGCATATCTAATATATTTGGTATAAGCGATAGTCCTACATAGTTGTCTGTTTGTGAAAAGTGTTGCTGCTGCAGCTGCAATGGCTGCTGCTGCTGCTGTTGCTGACTGAGATATCTAGCTTGCTGTGAGGTGCAGGGCTCAAGGCAGCCATTTGATTGTTGTTGTGGCTGTGGTTGTTGTAGTTGTTGCAGTTGCAGTTGCTGCTGTTGTTGTAGTATACTTGCTTTGGCTGGTCGCGGCGGCGGACGGCTTTTCTCGCGTGTTGTTGATGGCGGCACGGGCGGCAGATTCACATATATATCCTGCAATTTATTGATTGTTTAGTATTAATAAAAATATAAAAATAATAAAGAATTAAATTAAACAAATGAATCTATGTTAATATATTTTAATCTTTCAGTGTAGCATATTTGTTATATTTTCTATTTTCCCATTTATCTTGTAAGGCAACAAATCAATATTCAAAAATAGATGGCGCCACTGATCTCTAAATCTATGAGCAGACGACAGATGTCCGGTAACGCTGTTTTTGACAGTCTGGCAATACTTGCGGTCAGTTGCTGATTGCAATTTTACGACTCGCTGTGACTTCTAATATTTCTTGAATTGAGGGTTTATTTTTAAAGAAAATTGATGCTTCTCTTTGTGAAAATTACCCTATATATTTTTATTATATATGTAGAACAAAAATCTGCTTGTATTGCATTTTAATTAAATTTGTGTTATTTTTAAACTTTGAGCTGCTGTTTAACCATATTAATCGAGAAAAACTCACCTGCATTTTCTGTGCTATAAGTTCACTTTGCTGCAGCTCCTTTTGCTGTTGTTCTTGCAGATCACGTTCCAACTTATCGGCAATTTCTTTGGCAACGTGTTTATCGTATTCCTCTCTGTCAAATAGAAAAAGAAACCCCATTAGATATTTAGCTAAGAGAGTAAAAAGATAAAATAAAAAATTTACTGTTCAGTGAGGCGTCTTCGATAGGCCTCCACCTGACGCTGAGCCTGCTCCGTTTCCTTAATTTGTTCATGCAGAGCCGTTGGGAAATCTTCGCGTACAACAGCATTTCTATAGCGATTGCCCTTATAAAAGTCGTTAACTACAAGAAATGAAAATGATGTAGAAAATGCAATCTAATGTAATGATGGATAAAGAGAGAAAACTTACTCTCCTGGGACTGCAGCTTGTAGGCCAGGGCGCCGTCCTCACGCACAAGCCATTCCTTGCAAACTGTAATGAGAAAAAAGCGATGAGAAGTACTTAAGTTATTATGGTTCTTGGTGCACTAATCACCTTTTGATGGCCAATAAAGTGGCGAAGCTAAACCGAGTTGATTACCAAGGCATAAAAATAAAAGTATTATGTATAAACGACAACTGATATTTAATGCCCCACACAATCACTGAACCTATCAAATTACCAAATGTCCAACCGAATCTAATGAAGCCCCAGGAAGATACTTTACGACTTTCTTAAAGATTGGAAGCCCGCTGATGAGTCACGTTTCTGTATTTTTAAGATTCGAGTTCAGATTGAACAAAGAAATTCCATTGAAGATGCACATGCTTTTAATACATTACACGGAAATGCATTTAATGTAGCTTCAGATACAGATACAGATACAGATACAGATACAGATACACACACTCCATGAGGGCTAACGATGTCAGCTTTTGATCGATATGATCTTTGTTTGTTGATAAAAACGAAAGCGTAAGTTTAATCATGTTTATGTATAGAATTTTTGTAGATTGTCAGCTTATATATGGTCTGGGGTTGCGGTTAGTGTTTGGACTTTCCTCTTTCTCTCAGTTTTCCCCCCTGCCTGTATCTGTGTTTATGTTCCACACTGCTGCTGCTGTCATTTATCATTAGTTGCCGCAGCAAGTTGGTAATTGGTTGGCTTGGGGGCCTTCATATAAACATTTAAAAAAAAAATAAAAAAAAAATGTTGAATTGGTTGGTTATGCGGCTTTATAAAATGGAAAGTGCCAGACGAAAGTGGCAGCTAAATTCAAAGTGGAGCATCTGTTGCTTCTAGCGGTTATAAATGAAGCGCTCCAAGGCAATCAAAGTTAACTTGATTTATTGAGATGTTTATTGAGAGAGACGCACTTTGCATTAAACTTTTGTTGTAGTTTTTTTTTTTGTTTTGCATTCTTTAACAAGTTTTTAACACAACAATATGGCAAAGAGTTTATTTCGACATGTGATATGTTGGAATGTATATGTTTTACATTAAAAAAAAAAATTTTAAATATTCTGTTCTCAAATCAATCCGAAACAGTGTCAAAAGTACGCTAAGCTCGAATGTTGCTAAATTAAATACACATTTTTTTTATTCAAGTAGGGGTAGATGAAAAGAGAGTGCAGTGGGCGAAGGCGAGGGTGGATTAGACGCTATGTGTTTTTACTTGAGACTTAAGAAATCACAAACAGCACAGACCTCAAATGCAGACTACCAAAACTGTTTAAGAATTACAAGTGCATAAATGTAAACAAAGCATTTGTAATCATTAAGCAATCTTAACTTTATCGATAACCAATTTGTATCAGTAATCGTTGAGAGTATAAATTATATTTAAAATTTCACTATTATTATTTATTTATAGATCTTTTTCAATTGCCTACGAAATAACGACAAATAACCAGTATCTTTTTGCGACGTTGGAAGGCAAATAATAAGAAAACAGATAAGACTAGAAGAGGATAATATGAGGCAGTAAAGCTGGAGACACGCTCCGGGACTAACACAAGCCAAGTCACTTTTAGTAAGTTATAATCTAAAAGAAATTGAGAGCATAATACCAATTGGGAAGAACTCACTTAGAATACTCCCAGGCCCCCCAACAGGACACTGTACGCTGAGAGATCATCTCAGGAAAATGGAAATTGTGCGAAGACGAGGAGAAATCCTCATTGCACATATTAGCACAGTGCACGGCCCTTGCTAGACAAAGAAAAAGGCTCCTCGACAATTGTATCCTTCAGATCAGGGACATAGAAACCCTTAACCCTACGAAAATCCTCGCATTTGTGCAGAAAATAGGGCTGAAGAGTGAGGTCTAGGCTTCGTTTGGGGTACAATAGATCTATTTAATTCCAGTACACTCTCTCCCAATAATATAATAATGAAAACGATAAATAAGACATATATTATTGCAAAATTAAATTTACTTTTTGATAATGATTTTTATGCATTAAATAAATAAAATATTTTTTCTTTAAATTTTTGACAAATTTACAAAAATTTAAAATTTTCAAAACATACTTAAAATGCAGGGATAAGTTTTATGGAACTTTATAAGAATATTTATCTCTCTCTCTCCAAAAGTTAACAAGTGAATAATTTTAATGTTTAAACCATTTTTCTGTGAAGATTGTATATAAGTTGAAAAAACTTACATTCTTTAATATTTCTGCTTTGTAAGCTGCAAAAAAATCTAAAAAATGAACACTTCAAAATCTAAGTTAACAATTTTTGCAATCAGCTGACTATGCAAAAAATAAAAAAAAAAAAACTTCAAAAGAATTTGCAGTTGGAATTCCTTTGAAATCTGCATGACGCATGAGTCGAATACTCTGGTGACTTACTAACCCGTTCACAGAGTGCTCGCTCTGTCTTTTATATTTTTTGGTCAAGTCAATAAACTGGCAGCGACCCACATTGCACCGCAACACACAACACTACACCACACACACCGTAGAATGGGTGTCAATTTGTTTTTGCTGTAGAGGTTAACTGTTATTTGGCGCAAAAAGAAACCCGTTTCAGGGCAAGGTAAATATTTACGAGACCGAAACTTCAAGACTCTGGCAACAAAAAAAAAACAAACAATAAATCAGCTGTCATTAAATTACTTTCTGTGAATTTTTACCTTGTTTATTGATAAGGTTTTTCGATTTTGTAAATATTTCACAACAGGAAATTGAAAAGAATTTCAAATTTCTTGTGACAAAATGCAGTTGTTGATTACAAAACGACAGCTGCAAAAAATACTTTGTTCAACTTATTTCAAGACATAAACAATTTTCATAGACATATTTGCAATATTATATTTTTTACTGCCCCTCTGCCCATTTCCTGTGACTATTAAATAAGTTAAGTTATTTAACGTCTTGGGGTACAAAATGAACTGTAAGTTGATTTCAACATTTGCTGACCAGTCGAAAGCAAAGTTTAACTTTTTTTTATTTTTATTTTTTACCATATTTATACGCTATCCGTTGTGCATACTAACGAGCAGATATTCTATATTTGGGCATGCCCAACTGTGCTATACTCTAAAAGAAGTTTCGAGGACAAAAAAAAAAGTTAAAGACTTAAAACTGCAATGTAGCTTATAAAAAGTTTCTAAAAGGTTTTTGCTCAATTCAAAATTACATTATAATATCCTAAGAGAGATTATATTTAAATAAATATTTTGAGTAAAAAGAAATTTTATTTTTTAAATTATATTAAAACTGAATAAACTTTTACAAAAGACTAAAAATTTGTATTAAAAAACTCTTTACATTTTATATAAATAAATACTGGCTTAACATTAATAATACATAGAGAAAAATCTATGCAGAAATTAATAAAAAATATCGAACCTTTAAAAACTAATAATAAAAAATAAATATTTTATGTTTAAAATTATATTTACCACAAATCTATTCAAATTTCAATTTTCTGAATAAAATAAATAATTTCTACATTTATTTTAATCTGTAGAGCAGTACTGTAGTCACAATTCATATGTTAACATTCACATTTCTTTTATTAACAGCTGTTAATGGGTTAAATTAACATTATTAGTATAAATATCTATTATATATAAATAAAGACAATATTCAAGCTTTTTTTTGCCTGTTACAAACAAGTCAAAAAACCTTGCAATATACCCTTTATTAATCCCCATCTACAAGGTATGCTGAGCTGCACTTTGGCGTAGAATTATGAAGCAAAAGCAAAAAACCAAAGCACAAACGAAAGAACACACAACAACAAAAGACTTTGTAAGTAATATGCTGAAAGCACAATAAACACATGCCATGTTACAGGGTATAGGCGAGGGTATACGAGGGTGTGGCGAGGGAGGCAATACGTATGTTTAAGTCAGCACAAAAAAGAATTGAGCCAATGTGTAAGACGAGAGCTTCAACCTGAGCAATCACGCCGAACGTACATATCGAACGAAGCACACAAAGATAATAAAAAAGCAAGTAAAACAATTGAAAGTTGGAAACACTCGACTGTTATATACTCTGCGCATAGACGGTGGAGTGTGGTAAAAATTTTCGTAAGCCAATTTTTCAAAAAATTTTTTAATGTTTTTTAACTCAAGTTTGGTTGGAAAGATGAGCAAGATTTATGCACATTTATTATGAATATTTGAAAGAGGGAGAATTGGTATGGTCAGATCTTTTAGGGATTTCTTCTGGGGTTTGCAAACAGAACTTTAAATCAGAAATATGTACCCAAGATTTTGTAGCTTTAGCTTCAATAACATTGCAAAGAATTAAATATCTGATATACCCTCATTGCTCTGTGTTCACAGAGTATAAAAAGATACTTTTCCTGTTGTTTATGCACAGCAGCAGCTACAATTTTGTTGAAATCATATGCACAAGCACAAACTACACACAAATATATACACTTACATTTACCTTTTGTATACTTAGTCCACTTATTCTCAGATTCTTGTTCAAATGGAAAAGCAAACACAGCTAAATTGATTATAACTGCAAAAGTCTTTCATTTTTTTCTTCTCTTTTAAAAAAAACCATCTATCAAGCAATTTTCTAGTATTACAGAAAGCACTTTTAGTTCCGCAAATTGCAGTTAATTAAGCAACACGACAAAGTCATAACACATAATTTCCAACTAAAGGCAAGTTTCCCTCTAATTGCATGACAGACCCAGAGAAAGAGAGTCTCAATCTACAGTTCAGAGTTCAGCTAATTGCTGACTGACAGTTTAAAAGTCAAAGAACCTTTAAATTAAAGCGATTGCATTGAAAAGTGATGTGTCCGTATGTGCTTAGGATATTATTTATTATAATGCACAAAGTACAGATAGCAAAATGTCAAAGTTCTGTGGCCGTAAATTGAGAAAAATAATGAAGAGAAATGCAGAACTGTGTGACACGCAAAGATTGCTATATGGGTTCTTTAATCAGTATAATAGTAAATTGTCTCATAAAATTATATAAATGCTATTAAAACTGTCATCATGTTTTATATAAGGAATGTAGATTTGAGAGAACTTAAAGTGGTTAAAGAGTTTTTTAAATTAAAAGTAAAATATTGGCTTGGTTAATAAACTTAAGTGAGTTAGCTTGATTTATTAATTAATTTTTCAATATAGTATAGAGAATTGATGGCCGAAAAAATCAAGAAAAATTAGCTATTTAATAGTATCGAAGATTAAGCAGCCAAACAAGGCTGTTAAGAGAGATTAAAATAAATAAATATAATGATTTAATGAGCGTATGAAATACAGAAAAAATTGTTTAAAATTTTATTTTAATATTAAAATTTTATTTAAAGTTCTATCTCTAAAAGTATGTACAATCTGTGCTATGATAAGAAATTGGTTTTGTAGCGTATATTCTGATGAATATATTACTGATTAGAAGTTCATTTTAATCTGGGAATATTTACAACTATGGTGAAATTTTTCCGAAAATTTGCAATCGTATTTTAATCATATGTAGATAGGTCTTCTATCAGAATAAATTCTTTAATGAATTCAAGGATTTTCATTTAGTTATCATTTGTTAAAAAGACAGAAGATATGTTTCTCCAGAAGACGATTTTATTTTTTTGGAAAGGCAATACATATTGCCTGGAAATTTTTACTCCCGATTGCAGAGTCGAAATATTCCATTGTTGGCTATATAATTTATTATTATAGAATTTTTAATATATTCACTTCCAAATCTATTTTTAGTAATCTAAGTTCAAATTCTTTTAAAATTATAATTTCCTATAAGTGAGTTGAATTACCTGTGTTCTAATCCCAATTTAAATCTCAGTATTTTTCCAATATTCAATTTCTTTTTTACCTAACGCTAAGACCTTAACCTGACTGTACTTTTTCAATAACATTTCTGATTTTATGCCCTTTTTTAAAGGTACACATTTGATTGAAGAGACCTCAATTAACCTTCACAATGCATTCAATTACAATTACAATTACAATTACAGTTCAGTGCATTTTTCCAAGCCGCCAACACTTTGCATATTTACTTTTCACTGGCACTTTTTGTGTGGCTTCCATCAATGATTTTTCCCACCTTCGTTTTACACGAAAAACAATTTCCATTTCCATTTCTTTTCCTTTTTTTTTACCTATCTTTTCTCTCATTTTGTGCACCCACAAGTTCATATATTTTGTTGTAGTCTATGCATGAATGGTTCGGAACTGTAGATCGCGTGAAGAAGTTACCTAACCAATGAAATGGTTGTAAGTATATGTAAAACTAAACAAAATTTATGCATATGCAAGACATATGAAAAAGCGATAAAGAAATTAAGTGAGAATGTTGTTAATAAAAGTTATTGACTGTGGTATACTCTGTTAACGGATTGTAGAGGCGGATGATGTAAAAATTGTTTTTTTTTATAAGGTTTTTGTTAGGAGATTAGATGAACTCATATCAAAATTGATTGTAAAATTGTGGTAGATATATATTTTGCTTATATTCGAGAGGTTTAATGAGCGTAAAAAATGTTTTCCTATTTAGATCTTTAGAGGACATCCTCAAGAGTGCACATACCAAATTTGCTGACTCTGGCTATAAAAATGTCAGAGATCTGATAAATTGAACTCTAGCGATTTTTATATTAAATTTGACTGCTTAAACACAAAATACACTTTATTGTTAATAACAACAGAGTATAATGAGCGGAAAACCGAATTGGAAAGTCGTTTGTCGAGGCTGCTGCTCAGCAAGAAAATTTATGAGAGCCACCAAAAAAAAAAAAAAAAAGTAGAAAAAAAAAAAAAGGCAGGAAAAATGTTGTCGACGTCTGTTGCATTGATTAGCGCGGCTCGAAAGTGGAAAAACCTGACTCAAGGTTGTTGAACATGCCACTGGCAAGAGGCGACGACGACGACGACGACGACGACGACGACGCGGCCACAAACAGAAACCCAAACAAATATGTGGCTGCAACAACGATGACGCCGCCGCCGACGCCGACGCGTTGCAGCAACGTTGACTATTTGAATGTTGCAGCTGATGGATACACACAAAGAAGAAGATGCAGCCCTGAGTGTACATACATAAATACACACATATGTGCTACCAACCATTGACCTTAGCCATGGCCAAAGCTGATAATGATGTTCATCATGATGATCATAATAAGAAGCTGCAACTGTGGGAAGAATTTAGCTCATTATCGATGCCGCACAATTTGAATGAAATGCCGGTTTAACTAGTTGTATGCAGTTCAGTTTCATTGATTGATTGATTGATTGAACGACTTGTTAGTTACTCAGTCTCTCTCTCTCTAAGCATATTTATTAAATAAATAAAAACTAAATTGTTATTGACCAAAAGAGAATGGTCAATAATTATGCATTTGACTCTCGGCTGTTTCACAAAATTAGCGTAATTTAAATTTTTTTTTCTTTTGCTTTTTTCTATGTTTTTTATGGCATCATCTCAAGCGTTTATAATACTCATTACGAACCTGCCAACTTTCACCAAAATTGTGAAAGAAATATGCTTATTAATTTGCAAAAACAACAAACTACCTTAGACTAGACTAGGCTAGACTAGAAATTAGAAAGAAAAACCCACATATAAGTATTTTGTTCATCCGGGCAAATAATTTGCTGGAAAAGCATGTCAAAACAATCTTCTAGAATAATGTTAAGGTTAATTGGATTTATTCTATTTATTTTGTTGGAAAATTAAGGTAACAGATCATACATTTGTTTGGCTAATAAGTTTTCTAATGCAGAGATTTTGGCTTATTTTCTGAGCTATAAACCAAAAAGCTAACTAAACCGGATTCGGCAGTTATTGAAACAGAATAATAGTTCTAGTTTCAATTCTAGAAACCGCATTATAAACTCGGAATCAACTCTTGTTTTAAGCTAAAAATATGTGTTAGAAATTTTGCTCAAAACAAAAATATGTTTGCAATAAAATAAAAACAAATAAACTAGATATTTATATAAGTAAATATTATGGAAAACTATTCCAAACTAAGCAAAACCTTTGTTAGTTTTTCTTTCAATTAAATATTAGGTCACTGGAGCTTTATAAAACCATTAACTAAACATTTCAAGGAATTTATGGATCAAAGTAAACTTCGCTTGCATTTAAATAGTGTATAGAATATGTTATATACATTTATGCCTTAACAATCTTTTATGAAATGCTGCACACAGTTTAAGTCGCAGTCTTTAAGTTTATTTGAAAAGTTCCTTTGTGAAAAAAAGTATCTTTTGTATGCCAGAGCAATTATGTAGGTAGGTAGGCTCGACTCTGTGGCTGCCTTTTAGATGCCATCTCCTAAGCTCGAAAACCAAGTGGAGACCTCTTTCTGGCACTTGCACATCCTGTTGCCGCCGACAAGTGAATCATTCTTGGCATGCAACTGCAACAGCAGCAGCAGCAACGACAACAACAACAACAACAACAAAAAGTGCTACATAAAATGCAGTCAGTGAGGCAGTTCAGGCATCTCGTCATGCAACTGTCGACTGTTTCATTCTGCTCCATTGCCTCCGCTTGTGCGTCTCTTGCCAACTCCCCCCCTCAAACCAGGCAGTTTGTCAGTCAGCGTATAAAGAAAGAAATAAGCAAGAAAATATATTTTTTGAGGATTGATGAAGTTGAAATACCCTTTCATAGTTAAATATAATAAATATATTTTTAAAAAGTTTTTTCGACAATAACGTAATTTTTAACTGTTTATTTTCATAGGATATCCAATTTTGATTAAATATTGTGAAGGTATAAAATAAGCTACCAATTTCTGAGTTTGTTTGAGTTGTCTTAAAAGAAATTAGTTTTTCATGCAATATAATTTTTTTCCGTACTAAAATTGGCTTGGGTGGTTCATGCAGCTTTATTTAGTAAGGATATGCAAAATAATTAAAATAGGTATATCTTCATATAAGAGCTGTTATTGCAAAATAATTTTTCTTGATTCTAGATTCGACAAAATAAAAATCATTTCATAGCTCTTATTTTCTGGTTTTACTCAAAAAATGAGTGAAATTCTTTGATTTGATTTAAGAAATCATTTCATAACTTATGAAAATATTTTTTTTCCGCATAAAAAGTGATTAATTTTTATTTTTATAATTTCTTTATATAATATTTTATAACCTATTATTAAAAGATTTTTTCCCGCTTAAGAATTAATTGATTTATTATGAATTTTAATAAGCCTATAAGTGAATTGTGAGTTTTATAGTAAAAAAAATACAAGATATAATTAATATCAAGTGATTTTTTAAAAGACCGGGGACTTTTCAATTGACCTGTTAAGAAATCATTTTATAACTTATGAATAATTTTTTTTTCCGTACAAAAAAGTGACGGAAATTTTTTTGTTTTAATTTTATTTAAAAATCATTTCATAACTTATTAAAAAAGTTTGTCCGCTCAGGAAATGATTTTTAAAGTGAATCGTTATATAAATATTAAGAAATTGAAAAAAAAACCAGAAATAATTAATATCAAATGATTTTTAAAAATATAAAATATATTTACTATTGTCCCTGATTAAAATTTAAATTGTTTGAATTTGTTTGCGTTACACATTTATTGACAAATTTGAAATACCTTTTTAAAGAGCATTTAAAAAAAAGGAGGCCAGCAGTTGAGTGGCAGCCTCGATGGCTTCAACTTGGGGCTGCTGCTGCTGCTGCTGTTGCAGCTTTCAGCTTGCAGCTCCATTGTGGGGGTCTTTTGGGGTCTTTTGTCTTTAGTTATGCGTGCTTGGGCCCAAATGAAGCGATGGAAGCCTGATGGAGTTGCTAGCCACAACTGCGACTAGTGTCAGCTGTTGCCCAGTGCACGCGCATATCTTTAAGATACAAAAATTGTTTCGTTTCTTATTTTTATTTTTTTTTTGCATGTCTAGTCATTAAATGGAAAGTGCTAGCGGCACTTTTTGCACCTCAAAAAAATACATGAAAATTAATTTCGCTTTTCAGTCCAGCCCCTACAAAACTTAAAAAGTATAAAAGGCCGCATTTGTTTATGTTCAGCTGAAATTTCGCTTTATGTTTATTTGAAGTTGATGTTGAATTTGTTTGTAGATAGATGATGACTGGCAACTCATTGTTTTTGTTTATTGTTTCATGAAAAACTTTCAAAAAAATGAAGCCCGGTCCTGAGAAAGTTTGTTGCTTTTATTTTGAATTATTTTATTAGCATAACAAATATTATGAAAAATCTCTTCGGCTGCCTTTGTCACAGCATATATGTTGTAATATCTTTTTTTATATTTTTTAATTGATTGCAGGTTTTCATATGCAATTTGCCTTTGGGCGCTTTTCTTTTATGAAACTTAATTAAGCATATCTGTGTGTGAATTGAAGTAACAAATTCAACACCTTTGTTTATTGTGACTTTATGCAAATATATTTGTGTCTGTTATATAAGTATTTTCATTGTTAACAAACGTGCTGTATAGTAATTTCAAACGTTTTATTTATGTCTGATTCATATACATTCATACATATGTATTTACAATAAACGCACCCTTTTCAGAATTTATTTATGATGTTTGAATTGGAGATTAACATGCGAGTTCTAGGAAATTTTTTTAATGTGTGGTTTGCATATATTCTTGCAAAACTTATAAGAGGTTTGCATAACAAGATTGATTGATTTTATTAAGTGCTATTAAACAATTTATAAATATAATAAATGCAATAAACTATAGAATTATTAAGTAGTTGGTGGCAGAAAATTATTTCCTGTAAGTCAGAAATAAATATACTTATATTCAGATTTATTTCATTGACTTTTATGGTCAAGCAAAACAATAAGAAAAACCAACAACAACAAAAATTATTCTGAGAAATAAGATCAACTTAATTTTCATTTATGTAAAATATAATTTTTTTGAATTTATTTTTTTTGTTAATTTCATAAACATTAAACACTTTGTAAAAATGTAGAAAAATTACTAATCTTGAAAATTTTATTTTTAGAAGATTGTAGCCCTAAAAAAGGGTATAAAAATATTATTTCAAAACATATTGAGTTTAAAAATTCAATTAAATTTTGTCTATGAGGTCTATAGACACTAATCTTTAGTTTTTTATGAAAAATATTATGAACAATTTTATCCACTTCCCAAACCTTAGTAAAACTAATTTTCTTGCGAATTTGTTGTCTAGTCATAAATTGTTTTAAATAATTGCTAGGCTTTCAACTAATATTTAAATCTAAAAAATATTTTATTGACGTAATCTGATTCAACAAGAGGTAAGTTTAAAAATTGAAAACAATAAATTTAATTTACAAATATAAATTTAAATTTAAATGCAAAATAAATTAAGACAACCAACTATGAACTTAGGGATATTCCATATAAAAATTTGTTTAGTTTTAGCGAAGTTATAAGAGTTGAAAAATCTAGGAAAATTAATTATATACTATAAATTTCTTATAGACCCTTAAGAACTATAAGAATGCTAATATACTAATCTTTTAAATACTGTAGCGGCAATTAACACAACTAAGTTTCAATGAGGCACTTCCTGTGTCAGAAATTCATGATAATAACCGAAAAATTAAAAACAAAAACAAAACATTTGAAACTCACCCTAAAAGACAGTTTCAAGTCTCTTAACAAAACCAATTAATTTAAAATTATGTATACTTATACAATTTGTTCACTCAACGATGAAACAAAAATAAAAAATAAAAAAAAAATTCTTACCCTCATTAACATGTCCTGATCGAGGCAGAGATTCCTTTTTTGGCACTGTTGCCGTTGTTGTTGTGAAATTATTCATTGTTGTTGTTGTTGATGCTGCGCTTGAACAGGTGTTTAAATTATGAGCTCAAGGACGCGTCGCTGTTGTTGTTGTTATTGTTTTCTCTGCTTTATGCTAAGCGTTTTGCCATTCGTTCAGTTTCAATTTCAGCTTCAGCTTCAGTTTTGGTTTTGATGCTGCCGCGCCTTCCAGTTGAGCGAAGCAGAGGCAGAGGCCAAAGCAGACCGTTGGCAGCGACAGCGACGGCGACAGCGCTGCTGCTGTTGAACTTGTTGAAAGAGAGCGCGCGCAGCGTCGCTTTCAATAGATAAACAACAACAACAGCAGCAATAATAATGATGATGATGATGAAAAAACCTGACTTGATGTTTTAGAAATTTTTCACTTAATTGCGTCGCTTTTAGTTGCGCTCGTTTATTAATTTTGTATGTATGTAGTATGTGTGGCATCCACTCTTGTATTTTAGTAATGTTGCTTGCAACGCATTTCACTTTCACGCCATGCGATTTATTTATAAATTTCACACCAATAACAAACACTAAACACCCAACAACACTAACACAAATAAACAGCGCGCGCTCTTGTTTGGGGCAGCTGCAATTTTTTGTTGTTGTTATATTGAAAAGAACTTGCTTCTCGTTCTCTGCTTTAATTGGCAGAACGTTGTTTTGCCGCTGTTTTATCGACGCTTGACACAAACACGCTCGCAGCTCATGCAACAGCGAAAGCCGCTCAACGAATGCGGAATGCGGCCATAGCTTTGGCGGTCGCATTTATTTCAGTATTTTTTAGCACCAAAATACAAAATACAAATACCAAAATAAATGAAAAATTAAGTGTCTTGCTAAGTGTGGTGAGTTAAAAAACCGTTTTTCTGATAGGTATATATTTAATTATAATTAATTATTTCTATAGAAATCACAATAAATTACAATTATTTTACAATAAAACAATCATTGTTTAATAAAATGCCTTTTTTTTTTAATTAGCGCAATCCCAAGACACGAACACATATTTGGCGGCAAATTGAAACGATAACATTAATTGAGTGAAGATAATTGCAAAAATTTTGTGTCGATAACGATAAGTCATAAAAATACTTAAAGTGGAAAATACTTTAAATACCAATTGGTCAATTAATCTTATCGTTGGTATGTGATTCTGTAAGAATCTATTTAGTAGTAAAAAGCTGCAGCTTTTTGATGAAATAAAAGTAAGAGCTTAATAGAATTTAAATTCAATTTGTTGATTTAGAAGCTGCTTATCGATAAATCGCTTGGGCGCGTGCTTAAGATGCCAATCGAATTTAAATAAGCAGCCATAAAAGTGCTGCCAATGATAAGCAAATTGTAATTTATTTAATAATAGTACACAAATTATGATAAAAATAGAGATTAGGTAATTCTAAAATGTATTTTTAATAATATTTATTTATTTTGACCTATTTTTTATCTAAGCCGCATCTTATACACCAAACTCTCTTATACGCTTGGCTTAGTCAAGTTTCACACCACATGCTCCTTAAACTGTATACAGTTCACCACAAAACCTGTTTTGCTCAATTTACAACAATAATAACAATAATAAACGTAGTAAAATACATACAAAAATGGCAACAACAAATTAACGCATCGTATAGCGTATTATGTATTGTTATTGTTGACTCATGACGCTGTCAAGTGCATTGTACATACATATTGTATTCATGTATTTATCTATAAGTACAATACAACAAAAATGAATCTCAAATATCTCAAAGTTAATTTCATTTGACTCTTAACTTGGCATTTCCTTATGCATACGCTACAACAGGTTGTCATAAAAGAGTTGCTCATTTAATTTTGCTTAATTTTGTTTATTTTTATATTTCATTCATAAAAATAAATACGCGCATGAGTCAACTAACAAATTTTTTATAATCAGGTATTTAGTTATTCAATTCGCACAGCTTTATTTTTTACACCTTTCTAATCATTTTTTTATTGCCACAATAGAAATTCCTAGCCAAAGTTGAGTTGAGCCTATTCTCTTTAAATATTTCAGCTCAATTTACAAACAAAAATAGAAAACAAAATCGCAGTCAAATATATCTATAGCATTGCCTATATGTACCTTCAAAATGTATCTCAAAATCAATGTTTACCTGCCAGTCTCAGCTATAGATACAACTACAGATACAAGATACTTTCGGTGCGAGAAGTCGGTAAACAAAAATAAACAAAAGTCAAATCAACCAGTTGAGCACATTTTGCTAATGAATTGCCTTTGTATTGGTGAGTATCTTTCTCTCCCTCTCTCTATTAACTGCTATGTATCTGCAACAGTGATGTCAATTATCTAAAAAAAAAAAATAAAAAATAAAAATAAATAAATATAAATTAAAAATAGAAAAATGAGTTTTTCATTTATATTTTGTTGAAGTTATATCACGAAAAATATTTAAATGATAATAGCTTAAGCAAAAAAATTATAATTTTGTCTTATGAATGTTATACATTTTATTTATTTGAATTTATGCCTTCTAAAAAATAGTTTGAAACTGATTTCGCTTAAAGAAAATCTCTGTACACGAAATTATTTCTGAAAATTTTATAATATTGTTATAATATATATATATATATATATATATATATTATATATAATATAGAAAGATATTTTCGAGCCCATTAAATATATATAGTCAATTTGAAGTCCGGGACGCTGTCTCAAAATCCGTGAGGAGTAGTTCCGACGAAAATTTAAATATTTTATATTGAATTTTATAATTTCTGGTGGTTTTTCTTTAAGACACAATTAAAACTTGTCCCCTGGCCAACTAGCACCAATATTATACTTATTTATTATCTTGATCAGGACAGCAACTTGAATCTATAAAGTAATGTCTAGTTTTTTTTTATGTATTTCTATTTAATCAGTTTTGAATAAAAATTTAACGAAGTTAATGGTCAAATGAATTTTTATATATATTATATTTTTCATAGTTTCTAGGTTACATACAATTATTTTGTGCAAATAGTATTTTTTTGTTTTTAAAGATTTTTAAATGCTTTTATGTTTTTGTATTTGATCAATTTTGAAGAAAAACTTGACACAGAAGATGGAAAAATTAATTTTTAAATATATTATTATATTTTTCATTGTCTCAATTTTTTTGTGAACATATTTTATTTTGTTTTTTAAGATATTTCTACAAAAATTTATTTGATATTTTTGAATGTAAAATATACATTTTATAACAAAAATAAATGGAATATAAAGTAAGATAAAATTTGATTTTACAAGCACTTAAAAAACAGTCAGTTGTGACTAGAAAATGGCTAAATTTACAGCACTGATGTGCAGGTGTGTATGTGTGTGTGTGGCTGTGAGTTGTAGAGATATGTGTGTAAATGCCGAGCTCTGGTTGGTAACACTCCGTTGCGCGATCGTCGCTGTTGCCAGTTGCGAGTTGAGTGTGGCTCAAAGTGAGTCGATAACGGCTGACAAAAAAAACCTCAAAAAAAGCGGATAAAATTGAAATAAAATATATTTAATTTAAAAATAATTAAAGAGTGCAGTGCCTAATATAAAATAAAATATATTGAAGTGTGTTTAAAATTGTGGAGAGATTGTCAAGTGAATAAAAGTACAGAAATTTCTGGCCAAGTTAAACTCGTTTAAAAGGCGGCTCACACAGATACACACACACATACACAGGCCCTACTACACTCAAGTGAAGTCGCTGCCAAAACGAAGCGAACAATTAAAGCAAGAAGCCCGGCCAAACAACAGTCGAGAGTCGACCAAGTTATGAATCATAGCTCAAGTGGCTACAAAGAAACAACTTCGGTAGAGAGCAAGAAGCAGCAGCAGCAGCTTGTTAATGTTATGTAAACATTAACAATTAAACTATAAACAATAATATACTTAAATCATCATTAACTATTTAAATAAACATACATTTCAATGACTGGCAAGGATCTAAAATCTTTGACATTGACTCTTGGCTCATTGTGGCCCAGTTTATCGCTGGTCACAGCCGCCAAGGAAGGTCAGGATTGCCATGGCAAAGTCTGTCATCCGGTAGATGAATATTGTTCACGTTTTACGGAGGAATGTCAACCATGTGCCATACTTTGTGATGTCAACTCTAGCAAGTATGAGGCGGTGGCGTGTGATCAGGATTGCACAGGTGAGATACGAAAAAAAATTAAAAATTAATTTTTACATTTTTTACATATTGCATCACAAATTTGTTATATCAATTTGACATGGGACTTGGGACTTGGCTTTGGTTTTCCCATTGCTAAGGTTCAGCTGCATTTAATTAAATATAGTATAGTGTGTTTAACAATTGATTAGCTCATTTTTTTAATAACTTGGCAAATAATTTGAGTGTGAGAGTAAAGCTGATAAGTGAATGTTTATAGAGTTCTAATGAGATTTGTATGCAGTTTTAAATTGTTTAATTTGTTTAAGTGTCTGAAAAGAGATATTTGAATAAAGTTATTAGTTGCCAGATAAAACGATACAATAGACGGATGTTCTTTATTATTAAAATATCTTTTATTAGAAAGTTTAGTAAATTTATAAATTCTTCTTCTTTGCTCCTCCTACATCAGATGTATTCAAAGGAAAATTATCTTTAAAAGACTTGCTAAAAGCCAATACAATTTTATGGTAGAATTCAGATTTCGGGCTCCCCTAGGTGGTATGGTAATGGGATCCCATAATACTGATGTAATAATTGCAAAAATTGCAGAATTGATAGAAAGTCTATTTTTTGTGAAATTATTAAAATAGGAAACTTCAGGCTCTTTAAATTAAGTGCATCATTAATTATATATTTTTTATGAATGGTTAAGCATACTTACATATTTTTTCTTACTTACCTAATGATCTATCCATTAAATTCTCAATTATTTCTTTCAGCATACAAGAATTACGAGCCTTTCAGAGCCGATATAAGCAGTATACAGAGCAACCAGCATGTGATCATGCTGCTTTTGAGCATAGTTCTCATATTGATTGCCATAAGATATTTGGTCAAGTTTCTAAATTGGCTAAGACACAAACGATGTATACAACAATTGCTGCCTAGGATGCAAGCCAAGGCATTTCCGAGCAATAATGCTAATGGCAAGGATCTCAATGCCACAACCATACAGAATTTCAATGCCATTAACCGTGACATTGAGCGGGCGCCTTCACAGATCTACAGTGTGGCAGGTAAGTGAGTGAATTGTTGACTACCTAAGAGCAAACATTTATATTGTATTTGTTATTTTTATAACTAGGCGCTGCTGAAGGCTCGGTGGTGACAATGGTGACGCCAGTGAGCACACGATATCCGGCTGAGAATAGTACAACACCAACAACTGTGGTAACTGAAATTGGCTATGGATATGGTTATGATAATAAGGCAATGGTTGTAACGCCCGTTGCCGAAAAGCCTGCAACACCAACAACGGCGGCTTTTTAAACTTTGGGTGCAAATATTTTATTTGCACTCTTAAGTACTACACGCAAAATGCAAACGAAACAGTGTGCATCACATTGAACTAGTGATATTATATATTTTTTTTATACGTATATTGATAAACAAAATGTCTTCTAATATTCGCTGAATGAAAATACATAGATATAATTAATCTAAGAACATATTGGTCTTAAATATAAATAAACATTACATATTATGTATAATTTGAATATGCAACGATCGATAAGTCATTTCAACAGTTTCGATAAGCTGTGGTGGTCGGACGACTTGTGTGTTTTAACCGTCGATAGACGATTTGCCATTTTTGATAAATTGTGGCGGTCGGTCAATATACGATCAGTATTGTAAAATTTACAGTTAACCGAAAGTGGAGCGCGTCAATAAAAGAAAACAATAAATTGCAATATAAACTTAAAAATATTGTCATTTATTTAAATAATTCGCAAATTCAAATCGTTTTCTAACACAAAAACTTAAGCCTAATATTGAAAGTTGGCAAATTTTTACAGCTAACGAGTAAAACTCCTACAACAAACATATCCAGTATCAGTAAGTATATGGCAAAAATTTGTATAAGCAGCTGCGTTAAGTGGTTTTTCGATATGTAACTATAAAATTTATAAGATATAAAATGCTTCGTATAAACTAACAAAGTCCATTCTGCTTATAGATAAAGTGTGCGAATCTCATAAATCAGCCTTAAATATATGCATATAAATCTAAACCTAAATAAATAAGTTAAGACTAATTTTGCCGTTATTTCTCTCTCAGACCCAATACTGATTTCTGCGCAACAAAGGATTTGTAGGTGGCGCCGAGGGCGGTGAACTAACCGAACCAGAAATGGAGATACTCTGCGGCACTGAAGCATAGCCAGCAAAATCGTTGGCCATGTCGCACGATGAACTCCAGGCATCGTGGTCCATGTGATAGGGATTGTAACGTTGCGGCAGCATCATTTGCTGCGGATCACATTGATCGTCTGTTTCATCCTCATCCGGATCATAGTCAGGATAGTCGTGTTTATACGATTCTACGGGAATAATTTTGCAATGCGGTATATTGCTGAAGCCCGGCAAAGGCGTTGAATTGCCTGTGGCCGGAACCGAGTCTGCCTCAGAACTGGCATAATGATGGTGATGATGGTGATGATGATGCTGTGGACTAACCGAGGTCAAATCCGGTGGACAAGGCAATGCTGGCGGTTGATCCTTTGATATGTCTGCTTTGCGTTTGCGCATTTTTCTCATCTTCAGCAACAGCAGCACAATAAGCAGGCAAATGAGTAGAATGAACAGTGCACAGCCCACTGCTAAATAATTAATGGATATATCTGTATTACCCAGGTGAACTGTCTCCGTTTCCTGCAGCTGTGCACGATATTCAATCGCTACTGTGGCCTGTGCGGGCTGCACTGTTTTGATTAGAAGCTGATAATCAAAACTATCGCTATCCGCCTCCGTCTCATCCACCGAGGTATGTGGCACAAAGTAGACAACGCCGCTGCGCAGTTCCTTGTAAGAGAAGATATTGGTGGAGCGTTCATTCTGGGAATCGGCGCCAGTGAGTGCCGTGGCGCCATTGCTGCTGCTGCGTATAATCTTTCTCAATTGACCCGTCGCCGGCATGCGTGTGATAATAAATTTGGGATTAAATTTGTTAAGTTTTAAGGAGAGAGGATTGTCATTGACCAGCGAGCTGCTTAGCTTGATCTTGCTACCCGCAGCACTCGAACTGGACTCCGCCTCACGCATCGCAATATCATTGATCCTTATAACCGGCTCCACATTGACCACCACATCCACCTGAGCGGCATAATTAGTGCCCGGCACATAGGCACTAACCTGGAAGGTGTCATTGGATTTATTAAGATCCGTTTGCATATAACTAATCTGTGATGTTTCCAATTGCTGCTGATTGAATCTCAGTGTTGGCTGATGCTTATACAATATAATGCCATACAGTGGAGAGTTGGTTATATTATAAGCCAGACGATGTAACTTCACATTGGTACTCAAGCCAATCTGTTCCAGTTTCATGGATGCACTCGTCGCACCCTGTTGCAGACTTACTGGCAATTGTGTGCCCGCTGGCAGCAGACTTATGGGCGCCACTTTAATTGTGAATATCTCATAGGCAGGATTAAACTGACCATCTGTGACTGTAAAGCAAAATGTCGTAGATTGCGGCTGGCCAAAGTGCACATAAATAATGCGATCATTGTTAATATCCGCCTGTGTAAACTTATTGGAAAATGCCAACAGCTCCTGCGCCTGACCATCATTGTTCAGCTTCTTGAGCACGCCCAGCGTGGGACCACTCATCACATCATAAATAATCTCCTCTGGCGGCGTATCCTTATCCTCGGTGAGTAAAACATTGCGTGTTATAGTGCGATTCTCACCCTCAACCACAGTCATTTGGGGCAAATGGGTAATCAGTTGGAATGGCTGATCGTTGATCGGATTTATAGAAACTGGTATTGTCAGATTGCATAGAAATATGTTGCTGTGAAGAGAAAAATCAAATATTAGATTTGTTGCTCAGTAAAAAAATAATAATTATTTAAGTTAGAAAAACAGGTTCAAGAAAATATTAAATTTATAGATTTTAAAATAAATAATTAATGGGGTAGGGTCTACAAGATTAGAGAACTTTATAAAGAGATCGACAGGGCATAGTCTAGTTGGCAGTAATCATAGCTAGCGATTCCCATATAATCCTTAAAAAAAATAGCATTCACTACCGCATTTATAAATAAAATTCTTTAAAAGATTCTTGGTATAAAAATGATATCAAAAAGGTTTAAAAATTTGATTTTAAATATTAAATTAATTTTAGTTGGATAACCAAGTCGGGCAAAAGCCACATTGAAGTTCAATTTATTAAAATTAAACCACATATTTGGAAAAAATTTTTATTAAATACCATAAAATTATTAGATTAATAGTATTAATACCAAAAATTTCGTCTAGTATTTTTTAGGATAAATGTTGAATATTTAAATCAAACCTTAAGTCACAGTATCTTCAACATCTGACTGACTTTTAAGGCATTAATATCTGATCTTTAACTGTCCCTTCTCTTGTTTTATATTATGAACTTACCCCTGTGTTAGATACACGCCCATAAGTATGGTATCCTCCAAAGTGTCCGTATGATCATGTATGTAGTATACCTTCTTGGTAAAGAAATCACTTGGATGATATCGTTGCAAGGGTTTGAATTCATGACCCAATCCAATGCTGCCATGTGCGGGTTTCTGTGCAGCCTCAATAAACAGTTCTGGATTATTGATGCCAGCGCGTGTTTTTAAATATTCCAAAATCTTAGAGAAATCCAAATTAATAGGCACCGAACCGCCTTCATCAACTGTTAACTTAGATACCGGCAAAAATCTAAGTAAGCCACCTGATGATACAGATATTTCAATGTTAAACTTTTGATCCAATAAACGATCACTACGCTCAGCAACCACGTCAAAGTAAAAGGAATCATTAATGCGAAATTCCATAATGACAGCCGTGTGCTCATAGAAGATATGTCCATTATCTACATCGTTCTGTGTAAAATCGGTTATTTCCTTGGCAAACCCATTGCCCAAATATTCGTTAACAATGCGTCCCAGATTGGGAGGCACTGTAATATTGTAGCGTATTTCACGCTCCTCATCTGAGCACTTGAAATGCAAATGATCGCGTAGAATTTGTTTCTTGGTGAGCGGAAAGACATGCAAGTTCTCATTATGCTCAACCAATATTTCAATGGGTTTAATCTCAATATTGAGCAATTGATTGCTGGTATTAAAGAGACCATCGGTGACCACAAAGGAAAGTTCATTTTTGCGTGAATTTGCATCGTGCATAAAGTAAATTTTCTCGGCATTAATTTGTGCCTGTGTAAATTGTTCGATTTTATGCAAAGTTGCAGATTTCTCGGCCAAGTAGCCGCCATAAATGTGATGCACAATGTAGGTGAGATTCTCTGGCGGTGTATCGTAGTCCTGGGCCACTAAAAATAAAGGAAATTGTTAATGAATGTTATTAACTTAAGGTTTAAATCGACAACTTACATAGATCTGTGTTCCTGATGACATAACGTCCGCCATTCCACACCTGTAGTCCTGTATTTGTCACCATCATGGGCTCTTCATCGTTGACTGGCACCACTGCTAACTCCAACTCAAAGGGAACACTCTCTTTGTTTCTAGCCACGGCTACCATGGTCAGACTATCAGTTCCATTCTCACTGCCATTATGCACATACTGTATGCTCCCCTGTTCCAATTGCTTTTGTGTAAATCGCTTGACTTTTGAGGTGCCCGCTAGTATATGTCCCGAATTTGGTGTAATTGTGACTATATATTCCAATATTTTGGCACGATAATACTCTGAATAAGGTTGTATATCTGTGGCGCTCAATTGCACTGTCTTGCCTTCCACAACTGAAATAATATTTGTGTGCATATAAAGTTTCTCTGGTATGATGATTATCTTGAGCATCAGTTGACGCAGCCAAGTTATGCCATTCGTGACATCAAAAACAAAATAATCTGAGGATTGATTAACTCCCGCTTGTATATAGAACATCTTTTCTGTATTCACCGAAGCCTGATCAAACACTTTGCAATTGTATTCATCGTCAAAGGACATTGATTGCATTTCTAGATAACCATGCATGGGTGAAGAGGTTACTAAGAAGGTAATGTCACCAGGCGATATGTTGGGATGCACGACCTGAATTGAGATAATTAAAAAATAATATTCAATTGTGTAAAATTTTTCACTCTGGATAAAATAATTTATTTTTAATAATAAATTTTTGGCATTTTATTAAGAAATTCTTGAAACAAAATAAAAAAAATTTTATTTTCAAAATTTAATAAAATTTAAGTGCCAAAAAATCTAGAAATTAAAAGAATACAATAATGAAATTTTTTTATTAATATCTGATTAGTTTTCTGGTTCGTAACATCAGAGAAACGCTTCTAGACTTTACTATGATGTTACGAATTTTACAAGTCAATATTTTGGACAAATTCTGATAAAACAAATATTTTATAACTATTATTATTAATTGATTATAATCAATTCTTCTTAAAATGTTGTTTACACTTCTACCCACCTCTAAAATATCTCGAGAGATTAATACACTTGTTGATTCCTCCACATAGAGCGTATGATTCTGTTTGACCTGCAGGGGCTCCCAATAAGCTGAGGGATAAATGCGAAAGATAACCTCACCCTCAGCTGTTATGTTCTTAATATGCACACGATATCTGCAAAATTAGATTACCATTAAAATTTCAATCCGAATTAAGTATTTCTCGTTAGTAACTTACTTCACTTTATCCATCGATGCTATCTCAGTATTCCAATAGACCAAACGTTCACGTTCTATATCTAAATGTGTGAAATTGCCTAGGGAAGTAAAATTGGTAGCCTTATGCATTATTGTGCCATTTCCTGTATCTGTTGCCCCTCGTTGTCCGCTTAGATACATCAAGATGCCATAGGAAGGCGGCTTGATTACCTCATAATAAATCTCATCCAACTTCATATCCAAATTGGTTTCCAACACAAAATCCTTGTTCTTAAGTATAACAAATTTGCCCTCCTGCACAATGGAAGCATTGGCTGCCAGCATAGATACAAATGGATCCGAGGCGCGTATCTCCAGCTGACCATTCACCTCATGCTGACGATCTGTGACTATGAACGAGGCAGTGCCCACATCTGGTCCACTGTGCTGAAACATAATTCGACGATTGGCAATATCATCCTGACTGAAACTATCTATAAAGTGTCCAGATTTGTAGAAGGCGCCATTGGTGCTGGATACGTGTATATAGTGTATATCTGTATGATTCGTGTTCACATCCGCGTCGAGATACTGCAGCACTGTTGGATTTAATGTGCGTATGCCATTGCGTACCACATGGAAGACACGTTCCACGGCGGTGCGATAGGGTTCATTATCGTTGACCAGCTTGATGTGCACCTCCATATTGGCCACAAATTGTAAGTCTGTCTCATCACCAGAGAGTATTAGCAATTGAAAACCATCCAGCGTGGATTCTGTATCATCGTGACAATAATATATATCATTGCGGAACAGTTGCTCCAATGTAAACAATTCTATGGGCGTAGTCAGACCCGTCTGCTCATCATATATGCAAACCAAGCCATGAGCTGGCGGCACAGATACCTGAAACTGCAAACTCTCATAGATATTGAAACGTATCTCAAAGTGATTCTTTGTTATCAATGCACGTTCTCCTTCCTGCACTTGCAGCACTTCGAACTTTTGATAATGCAGCTTATGAGTTAACTCTGTCAGTGGATTAAAGATAATCTGCAACTTGCCCACAACATCATCACACTCTGCTACGGATACCACAAATTCCAAATGATCCGTAAAACTGGAGTAACAATTGTGATGCGTCTTATAGCTTATGCGTCGTTTGTCTATATCCAGTTGGGTAAAAGAATCCATTTGCTTGGCCGCCTTACGTGATCCTTCCACATAGATGCCGCCATATTTTGTTGGTTTGCTAATCTTATAGATGACATTGCGTGGAAAGCTGCCAATGGGCACAGTCTCATAGTTAAGCAAATTGTTGGTCAGCAGAAATTCACGTGTTCCATTAATCGCAATAACCGCTGGCGAATTGCTGGCAATGCGCAGACGCGTGAATGTAATCCGAAAGTCGAAGGTTTGTGTTGTCACAAAGCCAAACGAGGCAATAAACTGTATAGAAAAATAGAGTTTAAGGATAAAGTAGAGTTAAAAAAATGAGTAAATTGAAATTGAGTATAGGAAAAGTAAAGCTAACACATGCTTGTTTGTCAGATGGTTTTTTGTTTTCAAATTTTTAATATGAAATGTCATGTTTAAAAAAACGTTGTTAATATTTTATAAAAATTTTGTGGCTAATTTATTTGAGCGTAATGTGAGAATATTACTTATCGGAAATTATTATTTGCACTTAATAGGAAGACAAAAACACAGGAATTAAAGAAAAAAAAAAAAAAAATTAATATAGCGAAACCTTCATGCCTTATATACTATCTACTTGACCCGCTTAAAAATTTTATGCGGACGTAAAAAGCAGAGCCTGCAAGTATGCAACAATTTTTTATTACATTTTTTTTTTTTTAATTTGCATATTAGTTTATTCTACCAAGCTTTATATTGAGATTCTAAGATGGTTAAAAATACATTTTCTGTGGGGTATTCTATTTTCTTTCTATATGGTAAAATTTGAACTTGTTTTCATATTCTCGGAGTATAAATTCAGAAGCGGTATTATATTTTTAATCAGAAATAATTGAGAAAAATAATATAATAAAAGACGATCGAATTTTATTCAACGTCCGGGATCAACTCTTTAGACTTCTGCTATGCAGTTTTGATGGCCTAAAAGCCTAGATTTCTAATTTTTGTAAAGTCATAATCTTTGCCGAATTTGGAAAAAAATATTCCAAAAATATTTTTTTAATAGTTTGGCCTTTTATATGAAGGACCCTCATAATTAATTTGGCTCATACATATTTAAATTCAATTACAAACTTATGTTATTTCCACATTATAAATATGTGCTAACACTTTTAAGCCAAAAAAATATTACTAAAATTGAGGTAATTCCCCAAAAAGTTGGCCTAATGCCCATTTTTAATAAATACACACCTTAAATTCGTCTTGCCAAGGGAAATCGCTGCTATGCAGATAGCGTATTTGTCCCAGCAGCAATTGGCTATCAGTGAACCATTCCACGTTTACCCAGGAACCATCAATTTGTCTCAGCCGTTGCAGCACACCATGTTGAGGGGGCTTAACAATATCATAGCGTATGTCAATGTGCTCATCGACGGCATTTGTGCCAATTGAGAGATTCGCAGATGTCAAAAACAATGAACTCTTGTGTATCATGATGAGGCCCGTGTTGTTGACCACACGCAATTCTAAGGGATGCACAGAGACGGGTAAATAGACTGTGTCACTAGTCTCAATGCCATCGGAGACCTGCAGTAGCAGCTGATAGCTAAAGGACTCTGCTGTCGTAGAGTTATATAAATACGAGACTTTGCCCATATTCACATCTGCCTGGGAGAAGGTCATGGTGTGTATTCCACCAACTAGAAAGCGACCAAATGCCTCCTGAGAATTCAATGAAGGCTTAATGGTGTAAATTAAATCACTGGGCTCACTATCAGGATCATCAATATTAAATAAATCCATATCCAAAATGCGCTCAATGCCTTCAATAACCCGCAGGATCTTGTGAGAGTTTAGCTTCAATTGTGGAGGATCATTCACAGCTGTTATATTGGCATGCAGCAAAAAACGATGTTTTCCCAGAATATTCTCCGGTATTTTATGCACATCTCCATAAATTTGCATATCCAACGTTGCATGATCATTAAAATTCTCCAATCCATTGTGCACATATTTGAGCTTATCTGTGGCCAAATCAACAAGATTAAAAGTGCGACAGGGCGCAAAACTGGACTTTTCCGTAGAATATTGCAATAGCTGTCCATATCTGGGCTGTTGCACCACATTAAATGCAATGGACTGTTCATTGAGACTGGGATAACGACGTGTATCGAGCAGGACATCTATGATCTGAGGTGAGAGAAAGGCTGTGCCGCCTTCAAGCAGTTGCATGGGTGAAATATACAATAACTCCATCTCGGGACTGGTTTCCGTAAAGATCTGTAAACCAAAAAAATTAAAAATTTGTTGTAAAAGCTAGTAATTTGTATAGTTTAATGATTACTTTAGTTGAAAGTATCAAAAAAAATTCTTAAAACTAATAAAATCAATTATTGTTAACTCACCTTAAAAGGCCCTTGAAAATCAGCCTTAATGCAATAGGATTGATCACAGTAGCATATAAATTCATCTACGCCATGCTGACTGCAAATGCCGCTTTTCAGACAAGGACTATGCTCCACACAAGGATATTTCCACACACAATTCAGTGCCAAATGCCGAGAGATTGTCATTTCGCCAAAGCCCAGCGCCAAATTATTCACCTGCAGATTTCGCATGCAACCCTTGAAACTGAGCTCATTGATGCGCAATCCTTTATTTATTAGCCGGCGGCGCATCTCCTCCTGTACGCCGCCAAAGAAGACACTCTTCTCAAGATTTATGCTCGCCTTGGTGTCATTAGCATGCTGGCCGTGATAAGCCAATGCCGCATCGTCCAGCACCAGCTCCGCCATATCGGGATTATAGCGCAACAGCACACGATGCCATTTGCCATCAGATATAGACTCATTTGTCATGAACTGCACCAGACTGCCGGCCTTGTTGAATGTCAGCTTTAGTTTCTGATCCTCAATTTCCAGCAACATAAAGTCATAGCCGCCATTGAAGAACATTGTGCCAGACTCCGTCATGGTGCGAAATTGAAATGAGAGACTGTAATGGAAATTAAATAAGTTGATTCTTGTTAAGCAGATTCTTTATTTAGATTATTCTGAATGTTGAAATGTCTCTGACAAAAGGAGGCGAAAACAGTTTTAATTCTGCATAGAAAACAGTGTTCTAGATTTTTTGTTCATATTTTTGCCTATTAGATAATTTGGATTATAAATTATATTTAAATTTGGAAGTGATGTATTTAATTGTATTATGCCTTATCCTAATATTAAACAAAACGGCAAGCACTATCGAAAAAATATTATTTTCATAAAATATGTCTTTTTAAAAAAAGACGTAAAATCAAGGTCAGAAATTCATTCCATATTAAAACTGGCTCAGTTTTGTTATTAGGCAAAAATATTTGGTTTTTTTTTATCGAAACTTCTCGTTTTTCATATCGAATGGTCTTCCTCAATTTTCAATTCCCAGAATTTCTAGTTTGTCAATGTTGAACCGATTTCTTATCGAATCGTTTTCCTACTTATATTTTTACTTCTAGAATAATTGGCATTTCAATTAAATTTGTTTTGTAAAATATAGAATAATTTGGCATTTAAATTTAATTTAATTTTGGAATACGCGACTTTGATTGTTCTCTGCTTAGACTAGCGTCAAGAAAATATCAAGATAAATCGAAAATAAAATTATTCTAAGATATATATGTAGTGTCAACTCGATTAAATGGTAAATTCATGGCGAAGGAGACATTTCGTCTGGAAATTGTATAAATGTTAACTATGAGTTTGAAATCTAATAAAAAAATATTTTCCATTAAAACTTTCTCACTCTAAAAAAATTCCTCTTTTAACATTTTCAAGTTCATTAACTTTCTCAAAATTAAACCATTTTTCTTGCGAATTGTTTTATTGGATGTTTTTTTGCCTGTTCATTAATTTTACTTTTAAATATGAATTAAGAAGTACACTTCTTTAGCTTTGTGTCAAGGAAAAGGCAAGTAAAATCGAAAAATAGAAATTATTAACCAAATTTTAGTTAGCTCAATAAGCAGGTCTAAAAAAGAAGGTTTGTTAGCTGTAAATTTAGGAGCAGTATTTTCTAGGAAAACTTTCCTGCTCGACAGAAAATCAAATCAAATTTCTTAAATTTTAAACCCAACTTACGATTCACCCGTTGCATGTGATTCCTTGAGCATCAGCGCAAATGAATCATTGCTTAAAAAACTGATGCTATCCTGAATGCCACCATCGAACTCATTGCTGCAAGTCCAGGAGACGCCAGTGCTGGTTGTGTGGCCTGTGCGATCTTTGGCACGCTTTATGATATTGATATTGTTATAAAAGACCTGGAGCATAAAAACAAAAAAACCAGTTGGATTAGTTATTAACTGGCAACATTTGGAATTCAACGATATTGTTAATGGTACTCACATCTGATATGCAGCCACGAAAGCCAATGACATCATTGAGAAACTCGGCGGTAAAATCACCGACGCCGCCAAGAAAAGTGCCAAAATGTACATTCAATGCGGCCAAATCGCCAGGCAGCTGTTTTCGCATAATATGACCATCCACCTGCAGTGTGACATTATTTTCAAAACGCTGTACGGCCACATCGTGCCATTCCAAGTCGTTAAGCTTTTGCTTTTTGGGCGAACGCAGCTGCAATGGCAACCGGAATCAGTTAAACAGTTGTGGCATGCAGCAGGTTGAATGAATGAATGAATGAATGAACGATTGAATGGCTTACCTGCACCACATCCCGTTCAATTTTATAGCTAAAACTGATGAGGCCATTCTCCAAACGCAGCAGGCAATAATCGGTACGACCAGCCGCCAGAAATAAGAAGGCATCCTCCTGCTTGGTGCGAAACTTGACGCGTATGTTTGTTGACATTTTGGCCTCCTGCAGCGGCATCGATACATAACCATCGCCGAATAGCGAAACTGTAATAAAATCGAAATTAAAATGGGCATTTAATCAGATATAGAATATACAAAATACTCTATACAGTTACAGCAATGCCACAGCTGGCATGTTGCAACCAACACTGAGTGCCAGTTGATTGGCAATCTAAACCATTAGACGAGCATAGTATAAAAATTTGTCCAGGTCTTTGGCCAGCTGTCAGTTTGTCAGTCAATGTCTGTGCACTCTGTCAGTCAATCTATATATATCTATCTATATATCTATCTACAGATCCATCTTGTACTTGATTTGCTTAATTAGCTGTGTGCCTACTATATTTTTGCCCTCATTCCGATGTTGTCTTGATATAATATCTTAGCGGGTTTATTTACAATTTGTTTGTTTAGCTTATGATGCTCAAATGGCAATGAGCATAATTAGTGTAAATTTGTATATTGTGATATTATTTATTTTACTTATAGGATGTGTTTTTCACTAAGAGAAGATATGACAATGTGTTTATTTAGCTTATGATACTCAAATGGCAATGAGCATAAATAGAATAAATCTAATTAATCTGACAAGGCTTTAATGTGACTTAAAGTTGTTTGTTCACAATCACAAAATGTGGGAATACAATTTTAATATATTTTTTAATATTTTTCCTAGAGATAAATAAGTGAGTTTTATTTTTGAAGAGTATGCGAAATATCCATTAAAATATGTTGCTGTTAAACAGCAGTAAAAAATTTCTTAGCAACACTTTCTTTGGAATTTCCCATCATCAAAAATTTATTTTTTACTAAACTTTCAACTGAATAATTAAGTTGAACAAATTTATTAGTAAAATATATTTAATATATGTTTTTAAATAGTTTATATATTATATTTAATTCACTTTATTAAAAATTAGTCTGTGTCTGTTCCAAATTCAAAGTATTTTTAAAACTAAATTTCATTTCATTTTCTGCTGCATTTATGGAATGAAAAATCATATATGCATTTTTTTAAATTTTATATTTGAATACTTTTTATTAGAAATTTAAAATATCTAACACCATTTAAGACACTTTCTCATAACGAATATTCAATTGGTTTTCATAATTCAGAATAGCTTCTGCAATTTCTATTTCACATTTAAATAAGAAATTTGTCTGAATTTATCAAATTTTTTAAACAAGACTGCATCTGGCAATTTTTGAGTTATATTTCTTTTTTTTTTTAATTAAAAAATGTATGTGCTATTCATTCTAAAATATTTAACGCTTGTGCAATAAATTATCTTTTGAAAACATTTTTTTGGCGCCAATTAAAAAATGTAGTATATATGCTTTTTAGAATTGAGTTATTTTGACAGTTCTGTTACACATTTATTAACATGCTGACTCTAAGGCTCAACTTTGACATCAATTTGTAGTACAAACATTGGTTTAAAATCTGTTAGACAAACGCCTATTGACCTAACCCAAATAAATGTGGGTAAATATATGTATGTATATTTTGTTTAAGCTGCTTAGATAAACATGAAACAGTTGCAGACAAATGTTGCACACACACACACACACACACACACAACTGACAATAGACGACAAGATAAACAAAGCAAAATGAGATACAAATAATATCTTTTTTTCTTGTCTGCGTTGGCAGAGCCATTTTGACGCCAATTAGCAGCAATCAGGCGTCAAAAAAAAAAAAAAAAAACTGGTGAAAAACCTAAAACACTTTCCCAACTCAATGCGTTGACCTACATTAAGTTAACTTTATGTATGATTATTGAATGAAGAGACCCAGAAATATGAAAAAAAGATGCGCGGGCGTTTTTATTTGTGTAAACAAAATGCATATCAGGAAGTTGCACGCTTTAAACAATAAATGAAAAATTTGCATATTGCAGACCCCCAAAAAAACGGCTGCATTTCAAATGTCAGCATGCAACAAATGAGACATCATCAGGCAACACCAACGCGCGCCCCCAACCCCAAAGACGCTGCAACACATGCCACAACTTGCCCAAGTAGCGCGTTGCAAGAATTATGGCAACAGATGCGTTGCAACTTGCCCAGGCGGCATGTGACATGGTCCACACATCAGCCCCCGCTTGTGTTGCATCTAATGTTAAATTTATGTTTATCCATATCTTTCTCTGCGGACTTTAAAACTCTGCATATATATATATATATATATATATATATATATATATCTATTGGTAGAAGGTAGCCCAAGCGAGCGAATTTATTTATGTTACGGCCAATGTTTATTTTATTTGAGTTATATGTCGCGTTTAGTTTTTCCAGTTCCAATATTTTTTCTCCCCAAAGTTATATGGTCTTGTATTTTTATGCATTTGCTTTGATGGCCACACAGCGGCATCTTTTACTTAAATATATATGGTTTTTATTTTTTTTCTTTTTGGTTTTTAATTAATGCGCTTCAGGTATTCGAATTTCGCTTGTATTTCATGTTATGGCATTCATTACAAAATTTTATCTGACTTTAACAATTTATAATATTTTGTTGCATTTTTCTTTTAGTTAATTTTTATCAAATATTGTCACAGTTTATGTGATTTGTGTGTCTGCTGCGTGTTGTTAAGCGAATTGCATCAAATTTATTGAGTTTGCCAGAGTTTTTATGAACTCGAACTAATTGGTAGTTAAAATGGAGAATGGAAATATTATGTAGAATATTTATAGATTTGCTGTCATTTTAATTGCTATGGCAGATATATAAATAGATAAATCCATCAGCTTATCAAGTATTGCATTAAGTAATAAAAATAAAAATTAAATAAGAAATCAAGGCGACCAATTGGCTGTAGATTGGCCAATTTTCAATGTGATTGAGATGCTAATAAAATTAAAATCATTAGCTTGAATTTTATTTGAAGTAACTATAAAAATATAAAAGAGATAGTTGTTCCATATGTTGAAATAAAAGCGAAATTCAAGAGTTAACAAATTCAGCTTATGGGAAATATACTCATAAATATATAATTGTTAACACATGCTTTAAAAACTCTCAATTTCTCCTTTTATTCTTACTTTTAATTATTACTTCAATGCAACTTTGATCGTTTTTAACAACACTTTCATAAAAGCATTTCTTAACTCCTCGATTGTTTTATTAGAACAATTTAATGGCTTCATTCTGCAGCTTTAGAGATCAATTTAAATCAAATAAAACCCGCCATAACCATATAGCAAAACACATTTAAGAACCCATTTGCCTTAACATTTCTGGCAATTTTCCCCATTTTATGACATGCCAAAGCCGCCAAACAGATAAACATGTGGAATGTGCATGGAGACGACGCCGCAGCACATTCCTAATTAGACCCGGGGGCTACATAAAAATCAATTATAAGTATACATTTAGTCGTTATTTTTTTTTTTTGTGCCTTTGCCTATCAACAACAATCGACAATCGACAAGTCATAAAAGACAAATTTTCACATGACTCAATTCCGGTGGCGATGACAATGAGGATGAGAATTACAAACGAATGTCGCCAAAATAAATTTTCAGAAATTTTTTTATAGTACATGTGTACCATATAAATGCAGTCAACACTGCATGACTTTTGCGGACATATGTTGATATTTTTATTGGAAAAAAACTGAAGAAAAAGCAATTTAGCCGAAGATGTGTATATACACTTTTAGAAATGTTTTTTTTTTATAAAGAAAAATTAAACTGATTTTTGCCATGACAGTTAAATGATATGGTAATACGATTTTGATAAAATTTTAAAAAACTTTATAGAGTGTATTTTAAATTGCAAAATTTCAGAATCTGTAAAATCCAAAAACTCCTACACACAAAGGCTTTTTTCAAGTATTTGTTCATTTATCAACTATTTGATATTGTAATCACATTTCGATTAAACTTAATCAACTTGTAAAGATCGATCAAACTTAGCAATTATATTTTGAAAATTAAATAAAATTTTCTTTGAACTTCAGCGATCATTTATATGGCACCTATATAAAATAGCTGATATAATTAAAATAGGTATAAAAGTAAAATACTATTTTGCATTAAATAGACAGACTTCTGCACATGGCCATATAAATTCGGCTATTGATATTGATCATGAACATAAATAATTAAAAAATTAAATTCCCTAAAATGCTTTCTTAAATACATTACACATTACTTGACAAAATTCTAGTATACTAGACAACAGAGTATAATAATGAATAATCAAGAGACCGCAGCACATGGTGCAAGAAAAACACACGCACAAATACAATTTTTAGCTACAGATACATTTGTATCTGCGTCTGTATTATCGTACATACATATATAAAATGTGTTAAAATTGGCACAATGCGTTGCGCGTGTAAATGATTTACATTTTATGTAGTATAAATAAAGTTCACTGAAAACATTGAAAGTGAAGCAAAAAAACCAAAAAAAAAAGTGGAAAATTCGCGCTAAATGTTGTTGCGAATGATTCATGCAACGTTGAGCGTCTTTCAAAGTGACGTCACGTGCCAACTAAAAATATCATTAAAAATACATTTGCACCCCAAGACCAAAACACAGCAAAACCAAAATATATATATATACTGTATAGATACAACAATATACTTAGGTATATATACTATATATATACTTTTATATTTATATATATAGTGTTAAGAATTAAGCGCTGGCAGCTTTCAGTGTGTGTGTGTGTGTGGCAACTTGCAACGTTTTGTGGCGTAGTTGAAGATAGAAACGATGAGGAGACATCGACGACAACGACAAAAGTGCGCCCCAAGTCAAATGTCAAGCGTGAAAAATGCGTTAAGTGCACTGCGACGGCGCATTGTAGTTAAGTAGTTGAATTTTATGACCAGAGACCATGGTTACCATGGAGCGTTCCCCAAACTGGCCAAGCTTGAGAAAGTTGCGCCCTAAACAACCAAAAACAGAGAAAAAAAATAAAAACTGGCACAAGACCAAACCAAAGTGCAGCTGGCCAAGTTAGCCACGGATTGAAGTCAAGCAAATTACATAAAACTTGGCAAAAAAAAAACCAACTGAATATTCAATCGATGCATTTTAAGCTTATTTAAAAATTATGATATTCGTATATCTAAATCAGCTTAGTTACATTGAGAATTCAAGGCCAAAAAAATGTTAGTGAACATTTTTATTTCCAAACTAAATATAAATAAACTATCTTGTAGGCAATTTTATTTGTTGTTTCTATTTTAAGTTTATTTTTAGGCTGCTATAATCTTCTTTAAATTAATGTTGTTTTTTGTTGCTAAAATTTAAATTAGTTGTGAAATTTCTTAATTGGCTGGAATAACAAAATCATTAATAAAATGAATTAAATAGAGAATTTTAAAAGCAGGTGTTGAGTTTTTTTTTAAATGTTAATTAAATTTCATCCCTCAGCAAACCTAAATTCTGTCTATTTACAAAGATTTAATTGAGACGGCAGATATGCTCACATGGGCACTAAGGTACTAGGAACTGTAGAAACTGCGGTTGCTGGCTGTTTTTAAAGACCCTCTTTTAAAATACAAATAGTTGCGGTTTTCTCGATAAATTCTCCAAGGAAGAGATTGTATGAAATTCCTGTTAGTTTGAATTTTGTCCATCTAAAAATGCGATAAATAATAGCTTCCTTCTCAAAAAATTAACACTATCCAATTTCACACTATCACATTGTGCGCTAGTATAAGTGAGCTTTCAAAAGCTGCCCACACAAATATAAAGAGGCTGCTTAGGCTGCTGTGCGTATGTGAATTGTGTATGTGTGAAAGCTCTTCTCATTTCTACTATTTAGCCGCAAATACAACTTTCTTCTGCTGATTCAGTTGATATTCAACTGCCAGCTTCTATTTCGCAACTTTTGCTACCCACAGTGCCTGCCATTTAAATAACATGAACAACACAACACAAAAAAAAGAAGTATCTTTCCTTGAGTCTGCACCATTTGCAACTCTTTATTTTGACTTTTATTTATTTGTTGGCAGCTAAGTAAATGCAATTTGGACATTGCCCACGTTAGCTGCACTTTTTTAGCCAGCTTCTGCTTCTGCAATTCGTGGCTGGCCATATTTGTAATGAGCATAAATCGTGCGTTGATCATTTGCCATGATAAATCGCATGTTTATGCCAATGGTATTAAATTCTATGTCGCAGCTACTGACTGCGATTTCAAGAGCATAACATTTAATTAACTGTTCTGTTCGACTTACTTACCTTTCATAGATGCTGCCGTTTGCAGGAGCAATTGCAACACGACAAGTAGCAATCCAAGTCCAAATCCAAAACCAAATCCATATCGAAATCCACAGAGGCGCAACATTTCGCTGCAGCTGCTTTGAAGTTATTAGGATTACAGTGAAGATTGCTCCAACGGGTTGGTTCGTTGCTTCGTTTCTTGTTTTTCGATTTTTTTTCGTTTTACTTTTTTTGTTTTTTCGTCGTTTTTAATAATTCTGCGTGTTAATTGATTTTTCATGGGGCCACGCATCCGTCGTCGTATATAGTAGAGGCAGTGTGCTCATAAAAATAGCAACAACTGAGACACAGCAGCACGTCCTGGTCTACGGCAACGACTACGGCTACATAGACAGATGCTGCATGTCATTTCGTTGACAGAACTCATGCGTTTGCACTAGGGGGGCAGTCGTAGCCGTAGACAGAGAGCAAGAGAGACAGTCCGAACGACAGACAGTCGACAGTCAGACAGACAGCCACACTTATAGATCGAGAGACAGACAGATCGTTTTTACTTTGAAGCTCCTTGCTGTCTATATAAGATTTGCTCCGGTTGCCTTATTCAATATCGCAATCTTTTGGATGTCGAACTCACGCACTTTCGCTTGATTACATTTCAATTTGCTGTTGAAACATTTTTCACACTTTGGAAAAACACTTTGTTTTTTTGTTTTTATTTCGGACGTTTAATGTTGAGCATTCAAATTATGTTAATCTCTTATACGCTTTATTAACTGAAATATATATATATATTTTTAATATAAATAACATTTGATTTATTTTGTATTTTATGTCACTTGTGGGCCTCATTTACTTTTAAATCACTTAATTACATTTTTATTATCAAATTTTTAAGGCATAATTAAAATATTTAAGCACCAGACATTAATCAACATTTGAAGAGTGTGCTCAATTTAAGTTTTATTGGTTTTTATTATAAAAATCATGCTCTGATTTCACACTATCACAATAGTTTGCTTGTATTAGTGAGCTTTTGAAAGCTTCCGGTGTAGGCATTAGGATGACATGACTTTTGTGCCTTTGTTAATTCTATGTGTGTAAAAGCTTTTTTTATTTTATTTGCTTGTATAACTTTAGTTGACATATATATAATTCTTGTTTATATTTTTTTTATTACAGCATTACAATTTGTTTACTGATTTTTTGCATTTTTAAATTTCATATTTTATATACTTTATATATATATTTACCCTGCCACATCTATTTCAACAACCTTTTACAATTGCCAAAACATTCAGTGAGAACATATCTTTATAATTTGAAAATAAATCCGCCATTGCTTCAAGTACTACATTGCCATCCAATTTGTAGCTTTGGTTATAACATGCACAGTGCCACAATATATATATCATTGATTAGCGTATCTGGATATTTTATGGACACTTAATTGAGTTGCTGGGGCCAAAAACCTCCCACTTCTCCTCCCTCCTCCCCACAAGCTGTGTTGCTAAGTCTCTTCCACTTCAGTTTCAAACTGCGCAGCGGCAGCGACGATGGCGCTGAGTAAAATTTATTGTATTTTGGGCCAACTAAGAGAGACGCCCATAAAAAGCAACTTAAGTGGCATGCCACGCAGCTTAACATTGTATATGGTAGATCTTATAAGTACTACATATATATATATATATAATTTTTTTTTCTTATTTTTTTGTTTAATGCCTGCAAATTGCCAAAGTGGAATTTCTAGTTCATGATTTTGCAATACACCGCAATTGCAGTCAAAGTTCAATGCAACGCTGCTAGGCGATTTAAAAATAAAAGGGAAAAACAAGAACAATTTTTATCGGCTTGCCGAAGATATATACACTGCCAGAGATCCTTATAAAATTGCTTTAATAACCAAAGTATAAAACAAGAAAATTTTTAATAGAAAAGCTGAATTTTTACTAATCATAGAAACATTTTTTTTTTAATACAAAAATTAAAAAAATTTTTGTCGGCTTGCCGAAGATATATATTCTCTCAATGATCCTTCTAAAATTGCTTTAATAACAAAAGTATAAAACAAGAACATTGTTAATACAAAATCTTAGTTCTTCACTACCATTAAAATATTTTTTTTTTATTAAAAAATTTAACTCTCCACTAATTTATTTCTATTTCAAATAAATTGTCAAAGTTATTTAAGGCATAATAAATCTTGGTTTAAATATTTAAAAAAAAAATGTTGTGCATTTAAAAACTCTATTTTCTAGTTAAAAAAGAAATAAATAATTTCATAATAAGACATATATTTTGATTCATAGTTCCTATGGCAGCCATATGTTTAATATAGTATTCTGATCCAGCCTATGCTGGCAGTTTTAAAAAAGCATCCGCTTTAAGTTTTATTTAAATAGTTTTAAGACTTAGAAAGTAATTTAAAAATGAACAAAAAAAACTATATCAATACGACTGTTCAAGCTGATCATTATTGGGTCAAAATCACATCTTGACAAATTTACAATATCCTCTGTCAGAGTATAATAAAAATTTTCAAAATGAAAATATCAAAAGGCCAAATAGGGCGCAAAAACACTTTCAAGTTTAGATGCAAATCAACAGCGACGCGAACGCCAAATCCCTTGGGTGAAAATTAAAAAAAAAAAATGCCCCATTGGGGATAGATAGAGGAGAATGGATAGAGGACATAAGACAGGGCAGGAGGAACCATTTCCCGTTTTCCCCAACTTTTGTGCGACTTTCGTGCGACGAACGTCAACAACTGTGACTGGAAAATGAATTATTTACGCTCGAGCATATCTAAAAATAAGCAGGCGCGGCGAGTCGGGTCGGGATCTTCCTTCATATAGTATAAGTATTATTATTATTATGAGGAGTAGTATGTGGAATATGTTTATATTTGATATGTGGAGGGGAATATATGCTGCGAATGCGAATGCAATGCTCAGGTTCGACATCCCACAAGGGGAGGTCAATTGCAGGCCTTCTTCCCTTCGTCTTGTTAATGTCTGCTCAGCTAACTTTGCTTGTTAATTTTTATATGCTTTTTTTTCTTGTTATATATATATGCCGCGTTAAGGCTTGGTTGTGTCATTAGGTTTAATAGCCCGTCGGGGCAGTCAAAATAACAATTTGAGATGCCTCTCCAGACGCCAAAATGCCGCCGATGTAGTGCATCGAATGCATCCAAAATATGACAATCTATGGTAGATTTTTATGACAAGCGCGTGTGCCCACAAACAATTTTATAAAAATTCATAAATGTATCTGTCAGATGCAGTGCCGCCAGCTGCATTTTTTTGGAAAATTTCTACAAATTGTTAGATATTTAAGTCAAATATATTTTATGCTAATTAAAATTTGGTGGCAGCCTAAACAAAACGCCATCGTTTGCCGCTCTTTATATTTTTTTTGTGTTTGGTAATCGAAATGCATTTGATAAGACAAAATGTTTTGGGCTGCGGCTATTTAAGAGTTTTATTTTATTTTATTATATTTTTACTTCGTTGGTAGGCGTTTGAGTTCTGCCCACAACGAATTTTCAACACTTTCCTTAAAAGTATCTTCAAGTTGTGTGTGTGTGGCAGTTTGATCGCTAGAGTAGTAGTTGAATCTAGTCACACGAGCTGCTGATGTTCAATAAACTGAATGAATGAATTGGTATTGATTTATGATGCAAATATATTTATGTTAAGATTGAGTTTTAGAGGGCAAGAGTAAGAGATATTTGTCAATACATATTTATATATGCATATAGGAGTTGTAGAGGCAGCAAAAATCTATATTTATCGGTATTCAAAATTGATCAAATAATAAATTAACAATTAATGTACATAGTTTTTCTTTTGATTAAATATGTTTTTTAAAGAGCATTTGATTATTTTTAATTTTTTTTTTCGTATTTATAAGCTCCTGGTTTTTATTGCATTTAGATATTGTGAAAGTTAAATGTTATATTTTTGTTTTTTTATTTTCAATTTATAATATTTTTATAGCATTGTAGATGATTTTAACGTATTACTTTTAGCACTACTTAAGCTTAATTTAATAAATTTATATTATTTATTTATTTTATACAATTTTCATTTTTTTAAGAAACATTTTAAACGAATAAGATTTATTTTACATAAATTTTGAAGTTTTTTTTGTTGATATTTGTTTAGTTCATATGTTGAACCAAATTTTGAATATTCTGTTTAATATTTTTTCACAATTTTCTTTCATTAAAAAGAGCTTTAGAGCATTATTTGGTTTGCATTTCACATATGTGGCATAAACTATCTCTCAAGAGACCCTAAGCACAACAAACAGCATCTTAAATTCACGGTCAATTTGCAGTGTGCATTGGGGGATTTATGTTTTGTATCTTATGCACATTTCTTAACATTCATATGAATTTTCTTCCACAAACGTTTCCATTCAGAACAATTTTTTTTTTTTATCCAGAATTCTCGATAAAAACGACAAAAAAAAAAGAAATGCCGACAGTAGCACCGAACCGAATGGCACCGAAAGAAGGAAAATAAATAACTTAAAAATAAATTAAATTTTTTTTTCTAACTGTGCGGTGGATGGCTCAGTGCGCTTTTCCACTTAGGCACACACACAAACACACTCACATTTGGGGTGCGCAGAGTTTTCCGCGACGTTTTGCCGCCACCCGCAACAAAATGAAACGAATTCGTTCGATAAGCCAAAGGCCGCCCAGGCAAATCGAAGCGAACAACCCGATACAACCGTACAGCCTATAAAACAACCAAACGCTCCGACGTTTTCTCACAGACTGACGGCACCGAAAAACCAAACTGAACTCTCAAAATAAAAAAAAAAATAAAATTCGAAAAAGAAAATTCCGCACGCAGTGCGCATTGCGCAGCGAGACACAGACCCCGGTCGACCAGGCCAGGCGGCAGGCAGGCAGAGTCAGGCAGAGGCCATGGCGCACCCGCGAGTCACTTTTACGCGGTTCACTCCGCGGGAGAAGGAGAGCAATCCAATAAGTATGAATGTATCTACAGATAGACTACAAAACAGTGATGAGCTCTATCATAGCTTCTGGTAGACTATATAATTTTCATAAATATATATTCTAGAATCTAGATTATTTGATATTTTAGAATTAATGCATTATTTTCTCCTGATTTATTTGTGATGCTTAAAATTTTTACTTTACTTTGATCCTTATTTTTGATAGTATGGAAAACTGTGACTTTTAAATAAATAAATAATTTATAAAGTGCAGACAATTAAAAATAGAAACATTGCAATTAAAAAGCTCAATTTTATAGGAAAAATAGCTTAAAAAAATATTAATTTTCTGATCTTCGCTTTAATGCAAAATAATACTTTATATGCGAGTGATGTCTTTTGATTCTTAAATTTTTAACCCTTTTTATAAATGACTTCTATAAATAATAATAAATTGTAATTGTGCTTATATTTTTTTTTTTTGTGTTATTCTGGTATTAAGCAATTGTTTTGGTTTCTGCATTAAACGAAAATTTTTTAATAATGCTTTATCCTTTTAAAAGTGTTCCTGATCCGAAACGCTTCTTTATTTTTGAGTGATATTTTTATATCCTGCTGAACATTGAAAAATCATATATACTATAATTTACTTTCATGTCATCGCAATTTATTTACAAACTAAATTAAGAGCTTGACTTTTCAAGTGCTTTAAATAAAAGTTTGCTATAATCCAACAGTGCTGGTTGGAATAAAAAATTTAAATGACAAATTTATATCACACTTTACACTTTAATAAAACAGTGCCTCAAATAAAGTATGATCCAAAATATTTTACAGAAATTAGTTCAAATATGAAAGAAAAGAAATCTCATATAATATTGCTTAAATAAAATATGAATATTCATCCAGTTGATGAGCTTCTTGAGCATCTCTAACTAAAATGAGAGCTGAGTATGCTATAGTCTCAGTACTGCTGTACACTGTGCATCATGATCATTATGATCATCTGCTGATGATGATGATGTTGTTGTTGCCCACCGTACCCTTCGCATTCATGGAGCACGCGAAAATGCGCGATTGAGCAATTGTGAGCGCCAAGAGGCTGAGGACTTGAAATTTTTCAATTTGTTTTAGCGGTGGCAGCCTCAGTTGTTGCCCCTGTTGCTGTTGCTGCTGCTGATGTTGCTGCAGCTGATGGTGATCATCATCAACATTGTGGGGCGATGTGAGACGCACACATGTGGATACAATTTGGCTGGGCCATTGCCACATGTTGTTTGCCTTTGCAACGCGTCGCAACGTCAACTCCTTGGCCAATGCTATATTGGTGTGGGCATGTGGAGTGATAAAAATCAACTAGCCATTTTTCAGCAGCCTATTAAGTTACATAAGTCATATACACATTTATACACACATACACACACATCGTGTGAATATCCTTTTGGCGTGCTAATGAACCCTTTGACACCAAGCAACCAGCAGAGACCATCATCATCATCAACACCACAAGCCGTACCCACAAATTTCAGCTCAACTCACGACATGCATCAAAAAATGCCACTGACAGCATATGCCCCATAAATCAGTTGCCAAAGGCATTTGCCGCGGTTAACTCATTAATAAATTAAATGCAGAAAATCAGAAATATTTACCTATGCTAAAGTCAAAAGTTGATGAAAGTATGGGTAGCAATACATGAGTCTACTGTGCGTGTGTTCGATACCCTGTACCTATTAAAAGTTGATATAAGAGTGTAATAAAAATGTGTAATAGGTAGAAGAAGACATCTGTTATCACTAAAAACATATAAATCTAGGCCTGTACGTCCATTCGATATGAGCTACATCCTTCGAATGGTTTATAGGTTTATCTAAAGTGGGAAGATGTAGATAATGATTATAAAAAATTTAGAATATTTCCAAAACTCTTACAATACCACAGATCAATAGAATAATATACAAACCTAATTTTAAATATTTAATATGATTCTAAGCTCAACGCCCAATCTTCTGTGCTAATATCATAACGATTGGGTAATAAATAATGAAGTTATTTAAGAAACAAGAAAGGAAAGCAACTTTCATCTAAAATGAACTGCTTGAAATGCACTGCTTGATATTTACATGATTAAGGAGTTCTAGTTGACAACTTTATAACTCGCTACAGGGTGTTCTCTAGTTGAGCAGTCATAACTGGAGTATGCTATGTTTGTATTTGATATTGTGTTTACACGCCCCCTCTACTTGCAAGGCTCAGCTGCAACCCTTAGGGGTTTCGGGTGTGATAACGGCAGAAGGCAGCAAAGGGAGAACGACTTCATAGCACGCACAATTTGAGCTCCTCTCTGCTGCAGTTCGTCACAGGGCGACAGGAGCAGGAGTGCCGTTGTTGCGCTCCCAAAGGGCGACCACTTGAATTTATGCATATATAACATAGATATACATAGATATAGAATATGCATGTATGGTATATAGGTTAGGCCACACAGCTGTGGCATATGTAAAAATAAACACATAAAACTGCACTTTTCCTAATTGCTCGAAGGGGGAGAAAGGGAGAGAGATAGATAGTTGCTCCTCAATGCAATACGCAGTATTTGAAACCAAATCAGCGATAAAGCCACATGAATATAGTTCAAGTCAAATGTTTAGAATATATATATTCAAATGCCTATGCGAGTACTCGCAATACAAAAGTCAGGGGGAGAACTAACAAATGCACACGCGCGTCATTAAATGCATTTAAAATAGAGTTGTCGAGTTGCCAGTGGAAGATTTAGAGTTTAAGTTATTTGTACCTACGAGTAATAGGCATTTAATCTTTCCATTGTTTTATAAATATTTATAGAAATAGTTTCTATATAATTATAGTTCCAATTACAGTTTGAACTTGTAAGTTTTATTTGTTTGCTAAGCTAAGTTCAATCTATATAAGAGTCTATAAAAATTTTCAAAATCATCTTGGGATTTACCTTAGTAAGTTAGTCATCAAATTGGTCGCCACTGATTAGTAATTAAACCAGGTTTAAATTGCAGTCTAAACCAACTAAATTAAATAAATATAGACCACACAAAATAATAATTATTTTAGTGTGAATAAAACGCTATTTTAAGTGGAACTATAACTGTTCTAAAGAATAAGAGAAAAAAAATAATTTTAAAATTTTTTTTGGGTTTTTTTTCTAATTTATTTTTTAAACTATAATTATTATATTGTAATTTAAGATTTTTTTTCTTAGATGATTTCACAAATGATAATTATTTTTGATTCTTTTTAATATATATACACAAATCTGTCTACAAATAAATAATAAATAACAGATTATTTTTATAAAATAAATATTTTCATTCTAAATTATTCTTTCTGAACCTAATTTTACAATCAAACTTTACTTTATTTTTACAGTTTCTGCTTTCTTAGAACAGAATAATACATTAGGTATCCAATATGAAATTCTTTATTTTTTTGGCATGTTGACAACTCTGGCGCATATCTCGAAAGGAAATGGTAAGTACACTTACACTTTACCTACACTAAGGGGCGCATCCTTTTACGCATCAACAGTTTTAATAGTTGTTTTTTTTTTTGTTGGCCTATCACTTGGTTAATACGCTTGAAATTCTTTAGAAATTGGGGGCGTTCTGTTTTGTGCCCTACAGTGAATCACTTTTAGGGCGTGTAACCAAAAAGAGAGTGTTCTTCCTGTCTTGTATGTAATTTATGTCTAGGTAATGAACTTGGAATTTATACGCAAATACCATGTAATTTGTTCATTAACAAATTGTTATAGGTTAGGCTTAGAAAAGACGCATAACAATTACTTCAGGTTCTTTGTCATGATAATGATATTAGTATTCTCAGCTGTATCTTATCTAGCACACACTTAACAACTTTAAGTGTTGTAGATTGTGCGAACATATTACATACATATGTCCTTTTCCTGAACCTCTTCAGTTTTCCCACCCCGTAACATGTTTATTAAAGGGCGTCTCATGTGTCCCATTATAGCTCAATTTTTAAATTGTGTATAATTTTTACTTTTCGACATATTAAATTAATATTGACACATTGACAGCTGCCTGTACGTCAGACTCACTGACGGCCTGCCAAAACAAACTACCCGCCCTCCCTCCTCCTTCACTCTAACAACCCATTACAAAACTATCAACAATGTCTATGTCCAAGTTTTTGAGTCCGTAGAGCTGCTGTCGTCGTCGACCACCCGCTGACTTTGCTATTTACTCTGATCAACCAATGCGGGCACAGATCGTAACTCACAAGAAAAATTCAATAAGAATGGTTAAGACGACACCAGCACGACTAGAAGTTACCCTATACAGAAGTAGCTAGCATATAAGAGCTTTAAAATAATATACATCTAATTTAATGCGTGCTTTTTACTACAAACAATAGGTTCTGGTATAATGACTGTTTTAGCCAATTGTCCATAAATTAAAACATGTAAGAATGCTCTAATCGAGACTTGGAGTTACCCTATAAAACACTTTATTTTTTACAACTCATATTCAAGAGCATATTGCTCTTTACTTCTAAGAATAGATTTTGCAATAACATCTGTGTTTATTAACCGATCGACAATCGATTATATTTACAAGATATAACTTAATTCAATCAATCAATCAATCAATAAAAAGTACTTTGAACTCAGTAAGACTATATGCACAGGTTATATTTTTAATTAAATCATTAAAAAGTACTTTAAACTTAAAAACACTGTTTTTGGGCAAAAAATCAAATTTTTTTATTTCTGTATATATTTTTGTCAATGAATCTTTATAAACGTGAATTTATTTATTGTTTTCTTTAGAGTTAAAACTTAGTTGTATTATTTGCATAAATTAAAATAACTCGTTTGATTTTTTAAACAGCTTTTAATCGTGTTATTGCTCCCAATTAATCAAAAAAGAATAGATAAATTTTTTTGAAATTAGTCGAATTATTTCTGAAATATATTTTTGATATTTTCATAATTTAACTACTACCAACATTTACAATTTTTGTCCAATTTACAGGGTATATTAATATAAAAAAAATATTCGCTTTAAATTCCCGAATTCGTGCGCTAATCATGCGCAACGTTCACTTTTGGGTGAAATTTTTAATTGCCCCTTGAAACTTTATAGAACAAATGAAAAGTATAGGCTTTGGTTCCGTGGAAATCGGCAGTGTCATCATTCTGGGCTTGGGATTGTGTATTTAATTTTTTTTTTTATTTTTTGGTTTTTGTTGGGGTGTGTTGCTGTTTTTGTTGTGCGTGGTGCGTGGTTCTCTTTATCTAAAATGCGCCATGGGAAAACGCGAGCTGGCTTAATTGATAGATAGATAGATACTCGAACAAATAGATACAAATGGCAAATGGTTGCAGTAACACATATATAAAGGTTGATTTTTATTTTTAATAGCTCAATGCGTATCTGTTTGATTTGCCCAAATTGATCGATGGGCCTGAAGTGCAAAGTAAACATTAAATTGGCGCAAACTAACAAATTGTTCGGCTTTGTTAGGTGGGCTTCATTAGATTTTTTTTTTTTGTATTTTATTGGGCTGGGCTCAACTGAATATATAGATGGATTGCGTAGGCTGACATTGTACATTATTTAATTGATGTCATCTGTTTTTTTTTGGAAAATTGTAGTTTACACCTCGTAAAAGATTGAAATTGGTGCGCAAATGTTTAAAATGTTGTAAATGTCATAAAGGCTTAAAATGGCATATTAATATTACTTCAAGGTAATTTTTTAAGATTAAATTAAAATGGAAGATTTCTAAATAAAATTTATTTGATCATATTAATTAATTACTAGGGTAAAAATTATAAGTAAGGATTATGAGTCGTCTAAAGATCTTATTGACGTATGGTTTAATTTAAAACGACTCTAACAATTATTTGCATTTTTTATAATAAATTTGTCAACGAAACTCAGATAAAAAATTGCACAAACCTTGTAAATTTGAAGAAACGGGTAAAAAAGGTAATAAGAAGCAAAATATTGGAATTAAAAAAAATAGAAAAAACGACCGAAAAATGAGAAATTTTTTAATAATAAAATTTCGAAAGATGCTTAAAAATGATTAATGAAAGGAGAAAAAAAATAAGTCAAGGAATTGTATTGCACTGAAAGCGCTTTTTGAATGGCTGTACTTAATAAACAGCTTGAGCTACATATATTGCTCTCTCTTTTTCCCTCTCTCTCTCGTTCTCTTACTCTTTACAGATCGCAGATCTTTTGGCATTCGGAGGCTAATTAATCTTAGCTACAAAGTATCTTTATGCCACTGTTTTATACTCTTTGCAACTCTGTTCAACTGGTCGACACATTTCGCTACACGCAATTCAATTTCATTGCACCGTGGCCACATTTTGTGACTTGTGTGTGCTTATGAATGAACTCTTCGAATGCATCAAAAGTGCCGTTTGGAAGGCAGATCTGAAGTGGACTGGGTTGGGACTGCTCCGGGCTGTTCTGGTCTGGGCTGGGCAGTCCATCATCGCCCACGCCGCGTCTCGTCTCGTCTCGGCTATAGTTTCCTTACTTCTGGCTCTCGCTTCATTGAAGCGTGCCAATTTTCATTGAAATGTTTCGGCATCTTTAGGGTTTTGTTTTACATGTTTTCTTTAATTTGTTGCATGTTTTTATATGTCTTTTTATGGCAATTTGGTGGCAGCACACACACAGAGCAATCGTCACATTTAAATTCATTAAATCTTAATTATAATTTAGGCAATATTTATTTGAGTTTGCTCAATGACCTTGTTCTTATCAGCCAAAATCGGAGTTTAATTCAGTTGCCATGTGCTGCACAAAAATGTCGTTAGTTGAAGCAAAAAAATGTTAATTAACTGAAATTCTATTTAAATAATTGAATTGACGTCTATTGTGCACGATTTTCTTGACTTGAGTTAAATTTATGCAATTACTTTTGTTTATTGATTTTCCAATGAAAAGGAAATGCATGCAATTTTGTCAATGATTGTTAATGAAAAATCCCAAATCCGTTAAGTTAAATACATTTTATTAAATGTTGTGTCAAAAATATATATAAATTTTTATTTAAATCAAAATTTTAATACCTTTTTTTTAATATTGCCTTTTTAAAAAAATCTTTTTTAAATGCATTTAAATTAAGTTAAATACATTTTATTAAACGTTGCGACAAAAATATACTCAAAATGTATATTTTAATACATTTTATTAATATTTATTTTAAAGAAGATCTGATTTAAATGCATTTAAATGTTTATAATCGGTATAAATATCAAGTATATCAAGTATTTTACACTTTAGCAAATATATATAAAATTCACTTATATTTTGATATCTGCAATTAATAAATATTAAGAGAATCAATTTTATTCCTAAAAGATTACATTCAATAAAAATTTAGGGCACGCCCCCTTAACTTAAATAAATATGTCTACCAATATATTACAAAAAAAAACCTGTTCTATAGGGTATTCTGATAATGGAAAGTTTTCACAATATAAAAGTGCAATTTTTGATATATTTGAAAAATCGCCAAATAACCTGATATCCGGAATAAACACCTTCGATTCGGTTATAAGTTCAACGACATGACAATAAACTGGTTGCATGCATAAAAAAAGCATCTAATTAAATGTACAAATGTGTGCAAACATATAATATATATATATATATACACATACGTATATGTGAACAAAGGCAATTTTGAAATTTTTTTATTTTATTTTTTTTTTTTGGAAATAAAAAAAAAACACTTATCTTATTATTATTTATGACACGTGTAATCAGTCACATGTGAGAGACATATGAATCGATCAATTGAAATCTGTTTGCCTGTAATTAATTTGGCAACACATACATCAATCTGTGTACCAACTGCAATTGTTGCAATACATATATAATTACAAATCAGAGAAGTAATAAATACAAAGTAACAAAATCTCAGATACACTTAAAAGGCTTCAAAACCCGAACGTTTATATAGTCTGTTTCAGTTGTCAAATTTTAAGTTTTCTTTAATTGCGTAAATATGGCAAATATATTTTTTGTATTATGAATATAATATAATAGATAAAGAATGATTTTCGGAACAAGATTTTAAAAAATAAAGAGTTCTATATGGTTGGTGTTTAATATACATAAAATTATATATAATATGAAATATTCCAAGCTTCCATAAGATTATCATTTTTCAGAATAGTCAGACTATTAATCCTGATCAAAATATATATGTTTTATAAGGTCGTAAATACCCTTTACATATAGGAAACAGCGTATAATTAGAAGAATGCGACTCAGTTAAAATTTGGCTTTGTTTTTGCACGTCTCAATGCCAGGGGCAACATTTCGATTCTAGATCGTCGCAAACACAAACAAAGGCATATAGTATTTATATATATATATATATATATACAGTTAATCGGTGTATTTGTGCTGACTTTGCTCGCATGTTAAGCGTCTAAAATTGTCTTTACTTTGTGTTGTTGCAATCGTTGAAGCCGAAGTCGAAGTTGACGTCGCGACGTTGCGACGTTGGCGTTGCATTTAAGCTGATTAAAGCGGGAAAGTTATGGTGTTTGATTCTACGTTTGGATCAGTTAGTGATAACTGCACCTTGATGCATAGCGGACGTTGTTCGGGATCTTAAAAATATTATAAAAATAAAATTAAATAAATTTAACGCCAATTATATAGTAAGTGAAGTGTTGAACGCAAAGGTGAAATATTTAAATAATCAAATAAATATTCAAATATGTAACAATCTAATAAAGCAAATAACATACATATTTTAACTAAAAATCGATAAATTTAAAAATATATTTGAAAATTTACTAAAAGGACTCGTAGAATACACATTATTAATTACATGTTGACATATTTGTGAAAATTAAGTCAAATAAAATATATATATGCATATATATATAAAATAGTTTTAAATATTTAAAGTATAAAATATAAAATTATAAATCAATCTCAATAAATAGTTTTTCCAAATTCAGAAGTTTTAATTTAATTATTATTTTTTTTATATGTGAAAATTAAGTCAAATGGAATATATCTATACATATATTGATAGAATAGTTAAATTTTAATTATCCAAAGGATAAAATGCAAAAGAATAAATCGATTTCAATAAATTGTTTTTCTAAATTCACCAGTTTTTATTTAATTATTATTTTTTTGTATTTTAGTAGTAAGTTGTTCTCAAAAAAAAATTTTAGTTCAAAAATGGAAAAACTTGTTGAAAATTAATGTGATTTTGTGTATTTAAAAAAAATATATATGTATCTATATGTATAAAATATAATTATTATATAATTTAACAAATTAATATAATGTGCACAATTTCAAAATATTCCCATTCCCATTAAGATTCCCTTTGTTCACCTCTTTTATTTGCACTTTGCATGTGATAATTATTCAATACTTCAAACAAGTGTTCACTAATTTGCCAATTAGAGGCTTAGCCGTTAATATTACAGGCAATTATGTTTACAGTCGGTTTAAAATAATAAACCTTGAGACATACAATAAAAATAAGCAGCTGCATAGATGAACAAATAAAAATAATGTATTTTAAGAATATGAGACTGTAATGTAATACATAAAAAAAATGCAATTAAATAAAATTTATACTAATTTCCACTTTCATATGCGTACAAGTATTTGTTGACATTGAATATCGAGTAGGAATTTCATTCAAACTGTGTTTTATTTATATATTGAGCGACAGCTAAATAGCTAAATAATAATAATAGCTAAATAACAACAAATACTTGAAAAGTTAAATTAAAATAATTGAGCAGGGCAAAATAAGTGTATAGTATTTAAATGTCGAAATCCAAAGTTGTGTTCTTTTCTTTATGCAATTTCTGATAAGTCCAAAAGTGGCAGAAAACGCTTCAAAAAAATGACTTGACTTCGTTATACTCTCTTAGATCAATTTCGAAAGGTTTTGCGAAAAATTGTGAGATATATAATTAAGTTTTCGTCGAATCTTTAAAAGTGTGTCGGGTGGTTCTGACTATACAAATCTTAATGCTTTTTGTATTTGAAATTTTATAAACCAATATTCCCTCAATCTTTTAAGAACGAACACTACAAAGTATGAACATTTTTTCTATATGACAGTTAAAGGTAACTTAAATCAATCTTTAATCTGTGCCAATAATAGAAACACACCCAATTAAATGCAAACCATATAAGTCGACTGGCAATAAGAATGCAGTCCAATCCACTTTTTATACGCAATTCATAAATTAACTGAATAATTAATTAATGATGAAATTAACGTACTTGTTGCATTTCAATCAAAGTTAAATCAAACACTTCAACTAAGAAAAGCTAATCAAAACAGAAACTTTGCTAGTAGCAAAGTTTTTCTATAAATTAAAAATTATATTATATTTTTAACAGAAATTTATTATGAATAGAAGCATAACTATAGCAGTACTTATTGATTTAATATCAGGATTTTCATTTTTAAAAATAGTTTTATTTTATTTTTCTTATATCAATTAGATTATGTAAATATTACTTAACTTAACTAGTTGTAACTAATATCTCTAATTGATTTAAAAATCACTTTGACACCTGAAGTATATACAACTATCTGATTTTATTTAAACTGATTTGATCACCATAAAGTTTTACCATGTTTCATTAGCATAGTTTAAAAGTTGGAAGACTAGTTGTCATAAAAGCTGATAGACAGATAGACAGATATTTAAAAAAGTTGAATTCCAAGTCAGGTGTTGGGTCAAAGATTCCTCCCTCAATGGTTTCACATTTGCTGATAAAAATCTAAAATTCTAATTGATTATCATGTACATTAAATCCCACATAAACAACAGCAAACAGAATTATTGCAATATTAACATTAAATCAACAATGAGGAAGTATTATAATATCATGTTTGAAATTTTGCGTATCATTTCAAATCAAATAGCTATAATTAATTAGCCTTGCATGTTTTGTGCATTTACTAAGAATAAATAGACTTGTCGTATGCATTTGCATTTTACTGGTTTATGGAAATCTCGATGATATTAAGTATTGCAAATGAAGCCAATATAAATTTTAATCTAACATTGTCATTTTTAATTCTTGCAGATGCAGCTGCAGTTGAGATCTTTATTATGGATCTGGTTGCTGACCATGATCGGAATGGGATGCAGTAATGCATATCGTATACTATTTATGGGTCCCTTTCCCGCGCCAAGTCATTGGATGTGGTTGGAACATTTTCAACGGGATTTACTGCAACGTGGACATCATGTGACCAGTGTTAACAATCATCCCACAAAGACGCCGCATGAGAATCTAACTGAGATTATATTGAATCCAGCATTCGATATACCCAAGCATTGTAAGCATATAATGCATATTAAATTAGTTTTCGAAATATTCTTTAATACATATTCCTTCACAGTTCCCAAGAAGAACATCTTTAGCATGCGATTTGCCAGTGATTTTCAGAATCTACAAATGTGGTGGCAAATTGGTTTGATGACCACGGAGCATGCGCTTCAGGATGTGCAATTGAAGCAACTTATTGACAGTCAGGATGAACACTATGATCTGGTCATTTTGGAACAGTTCTTTCATGAGGCCTTTCTCATGTTTGGCCAGAAATTCAAATGTCCTGTGGTGACAATTGGCACCATGGGCTATGCTGATAATATGGATCATGCTATGGGCATACTTACACCCTGGTCGGTTATACCACATCTGCTGTTGCCACACACGGATCAAATGAGCTTTCCTCAACGTGCCTACAACTCATATTTGTCCTTATATGATGCAGTTATGAGACGCTGGTATTATTTACCCAAAATGCAGCAGCTAGCGGAGAAGTATTTTGGAGGAGCTTTCAATGGTTGGTATTGAAATGAAATTCAATGAATTTTAAAACTAATTTCTGTATATTCCTTTAGGTGCTTTGCCTCATGTGCATGACTTGGAACGCAATATATCGCTTATGCTGATCAACAGCCATCGCAGCGTGGATTTGCCACGTCCCAGCATGCCGGGTCTTGTCAATGTGGGTGGAGCACACATTCAGCCGGCCAAGACGCTGCCTATTGATATGCAGAACTTTTTGGACAATGCCACACATGGTGTGGTCTATTTCAGTCTGGGTTCCTATGTAAAAAGCACAGATGTGCCGCCAGAGAAGATAGCACAAATATTGCAAGCATTTGGCAAGCTGAAGCAGCAGGTTCTGTGGAAGTATGAGAATGCATCGATTGGCCAATTACCGCCTAATGTTATGATCCGTAAGTGGATGCCACAGAATGATATTTTGGCACATCCAAATGTAAAAGTGTTCATTACACACGGCGGCATCTTTGGCACCCAGGAAGGCATCTATTGGGGTGTTCCCATGCTCTGCATTCCGCTTTATGGTGATCAGCACAGGAATACCATTAAATCGGTGCGTGAGGGTTATGCTCGTTCCTTGGTCTTCTCAAAGCTGACAGTCGATGATTTGGTGAGGAATATTGAGGCTTTAATCTATGAGCCACAGTATAAACGCAGCGCAATGGAGGTATCAAAGCGTTTCCGCGATAATGCCATGCATCCGCTGGAGGAGGCCAGTTTTTGGATCGAGTACATAATAAGGCATCGCGGTGCGAGGCATCTAAAATCGCAGGGTGCCTTTATGCCTCTCTATCAGTATTTGCTGCTCGATGTGCTGGGCTGTGTTCTCCTAGCCCTATTCCTGACCGTCTGGTTGCCCTGGTGGATGTTTAGGAAGCTGCACAGTTGGTGGGTAGCAGCTGCAGCGACAGCACAGGCAGAAGAGGCTAAAAAACGATTGTAAAAAGTATTGAATTTTTACTTAAGTGTTAATTATGGTACAGTCATAACAATTTAATGGTGATATTATTTAAGAAAATAAAATTCATTTGACTTTTAATGAAGTTAAATTATAGACTTTGATTATTATTACATGCTGTAAAAATTATAAAACTATATAAATGATTAAGCAAATATAAGTTAAAGTTGGAAGAAGTCTAGGTTGATGATAAATTTAATATATATCAACAAAAGAGTTGACCAAGCACTTAAAACGATGTTAAAGTGAATTTAAAACTTAACGAATAATGACTGCTAAGAGAACTACAAGTAGATGGCGCCACTTATCTGTAGATCTGTGATCAGGCAACGCCAAGTATCTGGTAACGCTGTTTGGACAGTCTGGCAGTACTTTCAGTCAGCTGTTGTCGCGCGGTGTTTATCTCGAAATAAGTGTGCTCAAGCAGTGTTATAGAAAAGTGTTTATTATTTGCAAAAATATGATGCCTCAATATAAAAATATGGGATTTATATTAACAAAAAGGCAATATTTACAATAGGAAACTGACAGGCAATGCAGGTGAGCAATAACGGCGCTTGGCCCGCAGCGCTCTTCTATGTATGTGCGCTATTCTATGTGTACTCTAATTGTCTACAATGTTACAGATTCAATCGGAGAAATGCTTCAACCACGGATTACAAACAAAAAGCCTAAGCACGCTTCGACTCACTCTTATTTATTACTTATTTCAAGAGTATTTCATTTGTTATATAGTGGTGGGACAGAACATTTTGGTAAGTCGAGTTGTACACTTCTCTTACTAGATAATGTTTTGCAATTGTATACAAAAAATCAGATATAATTGTTATACAAATTTAGCTTCTTATGGAAAGGAAGTATATTGGCAAGACAGAGAATAGAGTATAATGCAACTGTCTTGGCAATTTTAATTTTAGCTTATAAAAATTTACATCTGCGTTCAAAGAGTGCAATTAATTTATGTCTAACAAGATTAAACTGATTGCCTACTTTTAGGCAGCAGCAGAAAGTGATTGCTATAAAATATTTATATATATTCATTGCACTCTTTTATGAGTTCAAAATAATATACTGAACATGCAACAAATTGGAATTTTTTTTAATGAACTTTTAACTCAAACTATAAATATTCTAGAATCTAGATCACCATCAGCAATCAAGCTGATTTTTTTCTATATCTTTGTCGGCCTTTTTGCTAGTCCTGTCGTCTGTTTCTTGGCTAGCTGGATTCTGAGACACAGAATTTGCCAGATTGGAATTTTAGATATTTTAGCTGCTCTACAAAAAATCTGTCTAAAAATTAAGTTCTTGTAGAAAAATCTTGTCTGCAAGTTTATAGATCATTGCAATCTCTAAAATATTTGAATCTTTCTTGTTTTTGAATTGGATAAGTTTCTAAGTTGTTCAACAATTCGAGAGTTTACTGTATTTAGCAGTCTCTTAATATTTTATGGCACACAAACACACGTTTTTTTTAATTTTGTCTTTTTTTTATTTTTTTTTTGTTGATACCTCATCAGTTAAGAGTAAGTGGCATAGCTGTTGCCCAGCATTTGTTGTTGTTTTTTTTTCCTATGAATAATTTATGTCCCAATTAATTAAATCGAAATAGGCAAATACAAAAAATATATTTTTTCTTTTAGAAAAAATCCAAATCACGTGGCATATTTTGTATGTGGCGGCAACAATCACGAACTACCAGACATTTCAAAGCTCATAAAACGCCTCCACATTGCACGTTCTTTTTGTGAGCCAAGTGTGTTGCGAATTATCGGTTAATATATAGAAAATCTTTAGCTATGTTGCTATAAAAATGCAACAACAAAAAGCAGTCATAAAATATCACAATAAAAGGCTCTGATTTCAGGATTAGTAGAAAGGATTTGTTCAAAATTACTTCGGGCATAGAATGCCAAAATCAATTTAACGTCATTCTAATTTTGAATAAATTTCAATATATTGGACTTAGTTTATTGTTAGAAAATATTTAAATTTATTACCTACTACAATAGTATAAAATACATATTAAATTAGAATAGTTTAATTTTACTATTATTTATTGTTTTTATTTTTTGTATCTTGTAATCCATAAAACCATAAATTTTACACGAATGTTGTGAGTTATCCAGACTACTTATACAATGCTTGTGTTCGTTAAGATCAATACAACAATATTTTTATGCCCAACTGATCCAGTTTTTGTAATCGGACATTTAATCCAAAGAGACAGCATTAATTTAGCATCATGTGATGTTGTGTAATTTATACGACTTTCAAAATTGCTTAACCTGAAAATTCATGTCCTTTCGAGGTCATAAAAAATAAAAATAAAGGTTTTATAGTTAATTTTATACTTTAGAGATATTTAAAACAATCGACTTTAACTGCTCACTCTGGCAAAAATAATAATATAATATCTATTTAAATTCAATTTCCTTTTTAAAGTTCACATAATATGTAAATTGTTTTTCTTTTTAAAACTTAATTCCCATAGATATTTAAGAGTTGCAAATTTGGCAGCCTCTTTGCTCCCTATACAGTATATATATATATCTCTTTTCTTTCAGTATTTGTCTCTGACTGGTACACAAGACTTTCTCTGTGTCATGTCAATCAACACTCTATCAATCATTTAGATGTCTATTTTTATTCAGATTACTTGTTAAGCTTGAAGATTATTATAATGCTGTTCATTAATTAATCATATATTAATATTTAATTTAAAAAATGCCAATTTGATCATGTGATATGTGCGATTCTAGAGGTGGGTTATACATATATTTTTTTATTTTTTTATTTTTTTTTATAAATTCCAACAGACCCTTCCCTTTCGTCTGTCCATTCACAACATTTTTGCCTTGTCGCATGGTTTATGTCACATTCATCTCTCATACTTTCACTGTGGTCACCTTGTGAAGGTTCAAGTGCGTCTGGATTGTGGTTTTTGTTGTTGGTTTTGATACGATCTGTCTTCTTATATATGGGGACCCTGTGGTAGCTGTACCGGTTGAGTTGAGCGATTTAAATATATAAAAAAATAAAAAGAGACTGTTCGCATATTTGGCGCATCTTCTTTTGTTTCTTGTTATTGCCTTTTATGTTGTCCGAATAAAAATTGAAATTTTTATGATACATATATTAAATTGACCTCTCTATCGTTTTTACCCCCCGCCGCCGTGTCGTTCCGTGTCAAGACATTGAAAATTGACATAATAAAGCAAAAAAACACACTACAAAATACCAATGTTCAAACACTTGACTAAAAATATTCGGAGGCAGATATTGTCGATTGGATTTATAACGGTATTTAATCACCTGGCATTTTATTTTTTTTTATTATATATATATTTTTGTTGATGTTTGTCGTGCATTTGCTGCTTCAAATATAATTTAAATGATATTTGAATTTTTACGTAATTAACAAACCGGACCTGTGAACAACACAACAACGTGGCAATCCCGTACCGTATACGTAGTTCCGAGAGCTATTCAATACGATGCGATGCGATGAATGATGGCATCAGTACCAGGCACGCGAATACTTGAGCCGCCAAAAAATTGAATTCTTTATGGGCCACTTGGAGCTTGTTACGAAGAGTTTGAACAGCAAAAATATAAAAAAAAAGAAAGACAAAAAAAAAAGACAACGCCAACAATTTCAAAGTCTTATAATATACTTAGCGCCAGGCGAACAAAAAAAAAGAAGTTATATAAATATAAATAAACCGGCTTTTCCATTCTATAAATTTACATAAGAAATCAGCCGAAATTATGATGAGTTATCAAAACTTTTAGCAATGACCATAAACAATGCTTGCCAATAAAATCGAATTTGAAGGATTTTCAAAATCTTTGATATTTTTTTTGATCATTTTTCAAAAGATCAATCGAGTGACAGCTGTAAAATGCCGACATCCGTATTGAAAATTAGCAAGTGCTCAAATAATTTATTGACATTTCATTGCATTTATTATTTACGTAGATGAATTTGGTAACAAAAACAAGTCACCAGAGTTGGTCACATGAATCCAATAAAACTGAGAAAAAAAAATATCAAAACCCAAAAACAACAACAATAATAAAAACCAAACAAACAACTTTTGTACATATCTTCTTCTTTTTTTTTATTTATGTTTTTTCATGGTTTGAGCTAAAAATTTTATTTGGGGTTCCTGCTGCTGCTGCTGCTGCTAATGTCGCGACTTAAGAAAAAATATTAAAAAACTAAATTTAAAAAGAGACCGTCAAAAATATAAAAAAAAGAAACAAAATGAAGACTCGAGCTTCGAGAGCACGTGATGCGATGTCTCAGCTCATGGTATATATATTTTTTTTTTTTATAAATTTATTCATTTTTTTTTTTATTTTTTTATTATTATTTGTGTGCCTGTAACTCTGTATGTCTTTTGTAATTAAGCGAGTAGCTAAAATGGTCATTTAAATGTAATTTGAAGTATTTTTTGAACTTTTTTGTTATTGTTTTTTTCTTTGTGAGTTGGGGTGACAAATTAAGCCCCTGGCAAGGTCATGTGAGGGGCGTCCATTAGCTATGAAGCAGGCGCCTCTTAATTGTAAATATTGTCGCATTTTTTTTTTTTGTTCATCTTTCAACTCTTTGACTCTAAAATGTTTTGTTAGCTACTGCAATATTTGATTGGAAAGTTAAGTCTTATGATTTTTGTTTTGTTGCAAGAGGCCTGACTTTTTTTTTCCAAAAATGATGCAAAACATAATGTGAACATAATGTGGCATTATGCAAATCAAAACTGTGCATCATAAATACATTGACCTGCATTGGCAAGACAGATAAATGCCTATAATATTATTATGAAGAGCGTTGAACAAATGACAAATTACTGAACATGAACTTATTAAAAATTTAATTTATTTAAGTATTAGGTGGAATGGCAAGTTGGGCTTTCCTTAAACCTGTATTGATATTAAAATCGAAATTGTTCTCAGTCCAACCAGCAGCAAATCACAATTGTAATTTTAAAACACTGTTGAGTCATTTGTTTTTTTTTTTTAAATTACGAAGCAGATAAAAAACTTCTTAATACTTTTAAATAAATATTAAATATGCAATTATTAAATTAAGATTAACCTGTAATTTTTTATCATTGTAGAGTGTCCCATATTTATTAGTCTATTGTTTATAAGGCAAATTGAATTGGTGATCAGAGAAGAAAATTGAAATTTTCAATGTTGTTTTAAATTATAAAACCGAAAGTGTCAATTTCTAAACAGAAATCATAAGAATTTCCCTAGTTTTAGGATCATCTGTTATTAAGCAACTCGTAACAACAGATTTCTAAATTTCTGATTTTAACAGCTGGTAATCACAGAGTGCTGCTGTTAACAGACGTTAAGAAACTAGTAAGTGCATTCTTGTAATACTTGTCTGCAAATAACATTTTTCTGTTAAAAGTATCCTCTGTCTGTAAATAACATTGTTCTGTTGAAAGTATCCTCTGTCTGCTGTGTTTAACAGGCAATTAACATATTGATAACAGCATTTTGTGATTATCTATTCAAATTGGTATAAATATTGTTTAATGTATAAAATATTTATATAAAGGGTTTTTCAGGACTGGAAAAAGAATACATTCCAGTTTATTAGTCTAAACTTAAGAATCTTGAATTATTTTTATTTGAAAAACATCTTAGTCATCTTGTGATTCTATTAAATTTCCGGATCTAAAATCGAATTCTAACTGTGCCAAGGTGACTTAAATGGCATTTCTGCTTATCTAAGAAAATATTTAAAATTCAAGTTTGCATAGTTTGACTGACTAATAATTTTTAAGAGTTTGAAGCAAACACGAATAATTTGCTGATTGTTAAAATGATAACAAGTTCTATACTCTGCTTAAGCTGTGACAAATATTGTAGGTGTTGACACTATTGAAAATCAAATGAATATTCTAAGAAGATTTCTATCTTTATTAACTCATTATTAACGCTTCTTAAAAGGCTTTATTATTCGGAGACAGGGCTTTTAGTTATATTATGAAATTGTTAGACTTCATGAGAAGTAAAGTTATAATGAATGTTGTAAAATGCACAAACACGTTAAGTTATAAACGTTGTTGGCTGATTTTAATTAACAGACATTGTGTTTTATAATGATGACATTTTTTTGACAATCCTTAATCAATATTTATGATAATTTTAGCCACTTGCTGCCACTTGTTGATCAAACACATTAGCGTTAGATCGCTAAATTAAATATTTGAGCTACCAATTAATGCTGTCTATGCGCATCGTCTCACTTTCAACAAATTAGACAGCTAGATGTCTTGCAATATGGGGGATGCCCGTCTAAAGATATGAATTCCAATTTGAATTTGGTTTCTAAGTTATTAAACACGCCCACACACAAAAAGCAGATGCTACTCGAAAAAATAAAAATATAAAAAAAAAATTATAGCTGAATTGCCCAACTGGCGAGAGACCTTTGTCGGGCTTAACGTCGTCTTGTCTGCTTACATCACACAGCAGGAGTCTTAACCAGACCCCAAGACCCAGTCCAATGCATAGACCAAGAGCTAAAAGTTGAAAATGAGGGGAATAACTTGTTTTGTACGTCGGCGACGATGCTTCGACAGCAATAAATATTTGCCTCTTCACTCAGGTATTTTTTTTTAAATTTTTATATATATATATATTTTTTTTTTTGTTTTTTTCTTTTGCAAATTACAAAAATAATAATAAGCGACACAAAGCGCGTGACTCCTTTCACAAGAGAGACAAGAGACCCCAAAAAAAAAGTGCACACAAAAGGTGTTAAAATGTATATATACATTGAATTATATATATATAAATATATATATAGCGGAAAATGTGCCAACAATATGGCTAAAATTGAGTTAAAAATTGCCCAAAAAAAAATGTTTGACCGCAAAAAAGCGTTCAAGACAACAAAAGCGCGCTCCATGTGAATTGGCCTGATTTTGCTTTCGTTTGGGCCCGCATGCTGTGTTGTTTAGTGTATGGCGCATCATTTTTACTTTCTCCATAGTACAACACACACACTTGGCTTTAGGTGCTTGTTGTGTGTGTGTGTGTGAGCTGCCGCTGAGCCGGCAAAAAGCTTTTTTTTTTTATTTATAATTTTTTTATTTTTTTATTTTAGCCGTCTACCGGTTTTATGTGTGCAAGCTCCGTTTTTGTGGTGTGCTTTGCCTTTTAAGCCCGACTACAAACGCTCCCAGCTTTCAGATACGTTTTTGCTGTGCCAGCGTGCAATTGTTGGCAACACACGTCTGTCTGTCTATAAGGCCGTCATATTTAAACTTTTGTGTGTTTTCGGATTATTAATATTATTGTCGGATTTTAAACACAGTTTGTTGGCGCGTTCGCACGAGTTAAGAGGTGCGCCGTGCGTTTTCGGTTTGAGCCAAAAGCAACCTCAAAATACAAAAAAAAAAAAAATACGTTCGGTTTTTTGTGTTCAGTATCCTGTATCGTAGCCAAAATAGGCTCGTTATTGTCTTGGGTTTCATTTCAATGTTGTGCTTTGTATTGCCTGCGTTATGCTAATTACAGAAAGGATACAAATCGTTGCGTACATTATCGGTTACAATCTCTTTGGCAAGACGACGTCTGACGTTTCTTAAATCAAACAATTTCCAAATTATACTCAGCGCACAAGTGTTTAAATAAAAAAATATAAAAGAAAAGAATCAAAGCAATTCATCGCCACTCGCCACACACGCACATACACAAAATATATATATATATATTTATATTTATTTTATCAATTTGCAAACGTGCCAAATATTATAATTTAATAATCCTAATCTATTTATTCTGATTAACAAAGAGCTAATAAGTTTAACTATAAATAATTAAGTCGTAATATTAAATACAAACAAAAAAAAGCCAACGCGTCGCGTATTATCACAAAAAACAAATTATAACAGGGAGATTTAATAAACAAAAAAATCGAGCAGGAGAGAGAAGATAGCAAAATATTGCTTTAAAATGAATAAGCAACGTTTGCTAATTAGTTTAATCTTATGGTGAGTTTAAAATATTGCTTAAATACAACTTTTAATAAGTGTTGTGTGAAAAAAATTAATTTTTTTTATGAATATGCAAAATATAAGAAATTTTGCTTTAAGCTAATAATTTTTAATTTAACATTAAATAGTATAAAATTATTTTTTTTTTACGAATTTGCAGAGTAGTAGAAACTTGGCTCTAATTTAACAATTTTCTATAAAAATAAAATAAATTTTTTTTGTGAATTTTTAGATCAACTAAAATTTTGGTATATTAAAATTTTTCAACAAATTTGATAATGTTAAAAATTGTATTTTTCTATAAAGCTGAAAACTGTTTTAAAATCTGATTCGCATGGGATTTATTAAAAATGTGATAAAAGAAAATTATTTTATTTGAAATTCTTAAATTATTTCCATTATTTCCTATTTATTTATTTATTTTTTTGCAATCCAATAACTGCCGTTTTTTTTTACTTCACCTTGCTATCAGGCATTCCTCAGATTCAACAAATATTCAGATATTCAACAAAAAAAATAAAAATAAAAATTGCAGCCGCATATTTCTAGGCCTGGCCTTGTTGCCGTCAAGTTCGCTGCCTAAGTCTTTCGTTTTAGCTCCTACGCAATTGCTCCAATTATGTTGGCAATTTGATATGCAAAATGCTTAAATATATTTAAAGCACATCTGTGCACACCGGCTGAGCCTTGACAAAGTCTATAAACAAATGTCAAGCAACAACAAAATGAACATAAAATTTTTTATATTTTTTGTTGGGTTTTTTTTTTGTCTTCTTAAATGTTTTATTCGGTTGTAAAGCACTTGAGAAAAACTTTTAGCAAGAACTCTATGCGACATCACAGCTTGGAATTAAATGACTTAAGTGTGTCAACTAGACAATGTCAGTGGCTTTGCAGCGCTGCTAACGCTGACTGCGACGTTGGCAGCGCTGTTGGCAGTGCTACTTGTGCTTAATTTGTCAGTGCATTAAAGTTGCTTGGCTGCATTCTGAGAGCCATTGGATGACTAAGCCAAAGAAGTTACAGCAGCACAAGGCTGCTTAAACCCCTCTCCTCCCTCCCTGGCAGCCTCCCTCAGTTCCACTAGCAATATCTTGTTTATATGTGTGTATAACATATGTGTTTAACACTTGCGTAATGACCATGCAAATTGAGTTTCGATTTACATAGATTTAAGTTCGATTAACAGCGAGTTGCGAAAATAACAAAAATAAACACTTTCTAAAGTCTTGTAAATTGATTTGCTGCTGTTATAGCCCCCAAAATAAAACCGTTAATTAAATGTAGGCCGAAGATCTATATAAATTAGCTGTGCACTCGTATTACAAAGGCAAAATGCTGCGCAAAATTATGTAAAGTATGGCAACAAAATTATGTCAATGCGTTTGGATTTTCGTTGTTGTGTTAACATTAACACAAAAAGAAAACAAAACTGAGGCAAATAATCAAGTCATGATTAGGTAATCGTTCCCAAAAACCACCTGGCACGACACACAAACATCCAAAAAAAAAAAAAAAAAGAAAAAAAAATTCACAAGTACAACAACGACAACAACCTCAAAAAGGTCTTTTCGTTGTTAACAACTTTTTTTCTCTTTTTCTCGTTTCATTTGCCTGGCATTTGGGCATCTTCAGCTGAGCTGAGAGAAATGAAAGTGAAACTTTGTCCGATGCTCGAAAAATGGATTTTTCATTGCAAAGAAATTCAAATTGAGTTCGATTATATGATCAGTTTGTATTTCATGGCCTATAAATAAATGCTGTTCAAATTAGCATATTCATATAAAAAGTTCGTAGCCAACAGAAGTCAATATTATTTTTTCAGCTTTGTCATAATGCAAATTCTTATGCTTTGCATAATTATGCAGTCTGTCAAGGACCGTTAAAAGTTGATAGAGGGAAGTTAACTTGGCTGATAAGCAGATTTATAGATCTACGGATTTACGCTTCCGTTGGCACGTCTTCAAAGACTTGAAAGACTCTGGGAATTAACAAAAAAAAAAAAAATAAATTATGATTAATGATGATCGTTGGCTACTTGTAGACATTGCCAGACACGAGTATTCCATATTATGCTAATGTTTAATACCACATATGAATCTTAAACGCACTTGAAATTTGACAGACAGTATTATGTGCTTAAGGTCAGTTTTAAACATAAAGCAATCAAGTTTAAACAAATTAACCAAAAAAGATAACTTAATAAAGAGCAGCAAAGATTATGAACACGTTTTTAGGCCTAAAATACATGAAGAAAACCAAAATCGAATTAAAATTTAAGTAGAAGTTGGTTAAAAAATTCTTAAAAATTTTTTAAGTGTCTGTTAATGATGCACAAAATTTTGACGAATTTTTAAATATACAACCTAAGAAAAATCCGCGTATTAAAGTCTGTAGAAATAATTTATAACAATAAAAGCACAATTTAAATTTCATATAATTATGTTAATTTATTTACAGCAGTTTAAAGTTCATAATTTTATTCCTAAGAGTCTTTGGTAGAGAATCTGAAGATTTCTTGACTAAAATATTTTTCTATTTTATTAGAGATGATCAAAAAATATCTAAAAAAAAATATTTACTCAACCCGACCCCTAATAAACAATATATTTAACTTCTGAATAAAATAATCCCATTTAGTTTCCAGAGCATTAGTTCCTGCTTTGTTTCTTTCATCTGTTATGCATAAATTCTAAAACATTTCTCTACTTAAGATTAAAATGAATTATATGTCAAATTAATTCATTCATTAGCAAAAATACATCGATTGCGCGTGTTTAAAAGTAAATCAAATCCCCAATAAAAACCCGAAATGACAAAATTAATGTCGTTTGATGTTGAAGAATCTTTTGCCTAGAACAACTGCTTGAAAATCAATTTGCCATCGTATAAATAATTAATTAACAGAACTCAGACCAGCGAGTTCAAGGTTAAATACTTTTAAACCCCATTTTAGAATAGATTTTGTTGTATTTTTTATGTCTTTTGAAAGTGATATTAAATGAAATATATAGACTGGATGAGCAGTCAAATTCCCAAAAAATAAAAAATCGCAGACTTTTTATAATTATACTTGGTAATTTAATTTGCAGATTTGCTCGTTTTTCAATCGTTGCCCATTTATCATTTTATGTGTGATATATTTAAAGACTCGTTTTTTTTATTTGTTATGTGCTTTATAAATAAATATATATCTATAAGTATAAGTGTGTGTGTTTGTCTCTTTCTGCTCTAATGTCTTTGGTAATTAATCTTCGTTTGTTTTGTGATATTTGTATAGAAAAGTTTAAGCATTGTTTTGCTGAAAAGTTGAATGCACTTTGTTAAAAAAAAAATGGGGAATAATTTTGTTCAATAGTTTTAAACTGCAAAACTGACAATAACAACAAATTGTTCCCGAATGCGTTTCCTGGTGAGCAAAGTGAAAGGTCCAATCAAGTGTAGTTGACCCTGAGCCAGGCTGAGCAGCATTAAAGCTTAAGGCATAAAAAATAAATCAAGAAGCCATAAGTTTGTTGCCTCAGTCTTTCGTTTAAGAGTCAACCAGTTTTCTTGTATATATGTTATTAAGGCTTGAATCAATGCAAAAAAAAAAAAACAACCACAAACAATGATAAATGTGCATATAGATTTAGCACTTGCCTGACCAGTCAACGACGGTTTAACCCAAATACAGCATACAGGGTACAAAAATACGCCCAAAAAATATATATATAAAAAAAATAATTGAAACAGAAATATATATTTTTGCGTTGTTTTGATTTGGTTTCCATTGCTGATCTCTCAAGCTACTAACAACATGCAGTTTTGCAGTGTTTTGCATGGCACTTGGACTGGCTCTCTGACACAATCAACCACAAAAAATCTTGTTTCGCCCAAAAAATACGGACAACTGGTTTATTTGGGTTAAAAAGAAATTTAACCAAAAAAAATATACAGATGCTACTTTGCAGCTGCCATTCCAGAAGAGAGAGGGGAGAGAGAGAGATAACGGCACCAGGCATCTGTAAAGACGAAAGTGAAATTTAGTTAAAACAAAAAAAATAAAAAATATATATATATATTTTTTAAATATATATATATACATGCTATATACAAAATATGGCAGCAGTGACAGCGACAAAAAGACGTAATCAACTTCAGGATGAAGTGGTGAGAGGAGGCTGCCCCCCCCCGTCTCCAACAGGCTTGACTGGGCATTTGTTGTTGTTGTTGTTGTTGCTGCTTGCGGTTGTTAAACAACAGCACCAAATGGTGGCAAAGGTTTGTCTAGCTCTTCATAAAAACACTCTTTGAGTCTCATTTTTATATTTTTGTTGTTTCCCCTCTTTTATTTTTATTTGATTTGTAGTGTTTTTTCAAGTTTTGGCAGTTGTTGCATTTAGGCTTCCGTCATTTTCAAAGGCACCTTGGAGCTGTCTGTCTGTCTGTCTGCCGAAAAGTTGCCAGCATTTTATTTGAGTGGATTTGTCGTATTTATTATTTGGTTTGCATTTAATTTATATGTGTTTGCAGGCAAATTAAGAGCTTTGAAACAGGTAAAAAATAATAATAAAAACACAAGTAAACCATATGTAACAGGTCTCAAAAAAGTGGCTAAGCTAATGGTTACAACTTTGTTAAATTGCTGTGTTTTTTTTTTATTAAAGTAAACTCTTTAAAAACTGATATAATATTTGTGACCTTCTTGTCAATTATTTGGCTGAAGTTAAGTATATGGATGTAAGAGTGTTTTAAGACGATTGTAAATTTACAATTGTGATTTTGATACTTAATTTAATTTATAGTTTATTGAAGCTTCATAGAAAGCCAACAAGTGATCAATTTTATCCGTAAAAAGTCTTTAATTTTTGTTAAAAAAAACATCGAAACGCATTCTGAATTTGAGTTTATGATAACTTGCTTATAAGATTAAAATCTTAAAAATCTCTAACTGAACGGAGTTTTTGGATGTTTTTTTTATGTTACGGTTTAGTAAAATTTTCATTTTAACTTAAATAAACTATGTTATATTAATTAAATTGAAATATAAACATTTATTTAAGTGGTTTAATATTTACTCTATAAAATATATAATTTTCTACACATTATATTGAGATATAAACATTTATTAAAGTGGGTTAATATTTACACTAAAAAGAATATAATTTTATAATAATTAAATTGTGATGTAAAATTTTTTTTAAATAACTTAATATTTTAGCTTAAAAATATATTATTTTATACTTATAAAAAATTTTATTTAAGTAACTTAACACGCTAAAAAGCCATATTATTAAGGAAGCAATCACAAGTTAAATGATTTAATATTATTTTTAAAAAGACTTTAATTCCAATTTTTTAGCTTCACTATAAAACATAAACCTTTCAAAACAAGTCTTGTCTATAAATAAAATTCTTTAATATTTAAAATTTAATATAACGCAAGCTACTTAAATTAAATGAAAATTAAATTGATTTCCATACATTTTTATTTCAACTCTTGACTAAGATCTTATTATTTATAAACAAATCTTCCGTAAAGAATTACTGATTAAATTTTTTTATTTTAAGTAAATTAGTTACCAAAATTTCGTTAATTATTTTTGGGACCTTTAAGCGGAAAATATGTGAATTTCTAGAGTTAATCAAGCCTAGAGTTAATTTAATAAATTTCGATTTCTTTTAATCTTGAATATAGCCTAAAATTAGTTTTAATTATTCCCTGCCAATTATCATCATCTAGTATAAGATGATTTCTCAAATTTAAGGAGCAAGCAACTCTCTTTTCACTTTTTGGCGCATTTCACTTAAATTTGGCTAAATTGCACAGCCTCGGGCTAAGGCTCAAGATTTCACAAAATACAAAAATAAGGTGCGTCAGCAATTTAAGATATCTTTTATTTATTTATTTATTTTTTTAAAATTTTTTTCAACTGTTATAAGCATTTAATGTTGTCACTTGAATATGCCAAACTTATGGAGCACACAAAAAACGAAAAACAATTTCAATGCTAAGCAGCACTTGAGGGCTTTGGGGACTCGAGTGCCATTTGATGTTGCACAATTCAATGTTGAAGAGTCGCGACCTTGATGCCACTGAATGACAGCAATCAGCTGACAGACATAATATTAAACGCTAATATTCCTCATAAATTCCAAAAGAAATTCGTTGTGGTTATGTGTGTGGTTATTTGTGGGCACATTAGCATGCAGCACAGTGTTTTTATTTTTTTTTTAAAAGCCAAGAAACAGAAACAGGCCAACAAAGTGGACGGGCCAAGTTAAGTGTGGTTGTAGCTGCTGTTGCTGTTGCTTACCAATATCAAGTTGTATGCACTTTCGCAATGAAAACGAAAGTTACGCCCCGCATATGTGAACTATACGGGTTTATATAGACATACATACATATATAATATATATGTTTATATGTATTCGCTTTTGTAGGCGCGTGACTTTGCCAACATTTACACTTTCTGGCCATATGAATGTTGGCTAACGCACACATATGCATAGAATTATGATCTTCACGCCTATTGCTTTTGGCCATATGCATTTTGAACGTTCACCAACCAGTAAAAACAACAACAACAACAACATTGCAACTCTTGGCAATGTAACAAATATTTTCGAAGCCACATTCGATGAACGCCACTCAAATTGCATCATTTTAATGATAATGTTGATGTTAATGCTTGCTTGATAATAATGATGTTATATGCAGGCCACTGTCATACTATGTATACCCTGTTAATATTTATACTTATGTTGGCAGTGCTATAAAGTATCATTATATTTCTATAGCAATGAAAAAGACATTTGTGACTTTTTAATAAAGTTTATATTCTTCTTCAGTATTAAAAATCTTGCAAATATCTTGATTTTTATCAATTTTAACGATAGTTTCATGAAATATAACACAGCTGCATTTTTGGGCTGTATACAGTATATATGTCGTAATAGACAAGATCGATTTACTATATCATATTTTTAGATGCCATAGAAATAATAATTTTTAATAGTTTTTGTATAATAAAAAGTTTCGTATTTTAAGATATCTCAACCAAACTGAGCAGTTCTTAGTTTTGTTATGCCTAATTAATTCTGAACAAATTTAATTGAAATCGTATCACTATATCATATAGCTGACATTGGAATAATCGGTTCAAAATTAATATTTTACTTAAAAACATTTTTGATTTTAAAAATATCTCAATCAAACTAAAAAATTTTTTTTAAATCATACGATTATATCTTATAACTGCCACAGAAACTAGTGTAGAAAAAATAAGATTTTGTAATAAAAACATTTTATTTAGCTTTGAGAATTATTAAAAAATTACAATATTTTTAAATCACAGTTAAAAAGGACAGATTGCCGTTGGAGAATAAGTTTGATATATTTCTCTTTCTCAAAATGTTATAATTAGTAAATTATTTTTTTGACGAAAAAATTCTAACACCTATTTAAATTGTCTATAGGAATATTTAAAGATAAAATTTTAAAGTGTTTTTTTATTTTAATTGTTTCCGAATTCAGACAAGTTTGATTAAAAATTTCATCTCCTTTTTAAATTGTTTATATCTCAAGAATAATTGCAAAATGTGTGTTTTTTTACACTTCTTATGGATTCAAACCAGTTTTATTAAAATCTGAGAGCTATATCATAGAGCTGCCATATACACTAGCCTCCAAAAATATATTTTTATATTAAAAATATATTTGCAAGGGTATATATCTGCGGCAACCCATAAAATCTAACTGCATGTTTCTTTGTTACCATGCCAATAATATGCTCTTGAAACTTTATTATTTTTTTTTTTTTATTTTTTTTTTTGTTCGCCTTGCATTTGCCTTTGTTTAAGCTGAGTTTCCTCATCAGCATAGAAGAGTTTAGCGGGTCAGGCAGACAGATCACAAGACCATAATTAGACTCAGGCAGGTAAAGTACAGTTTGTTGTTGTTATTGTTATTGTTGTTGTTGTTGGTTGTTTGCTGTGTTGCATCTGCATTTTTAAAAGCTGGCTGATTGTGTAATCGCAGCCAAGAAACTCACTTGTAACACACAAAACAATAAAAACAAACAGCAACAACAAGTCGTGAAAAGAGTCTTGTGACTTGTTGTTATTTTTTTTTATTTTTATGCTTTTGAAGAAAACATGTTTGTGTTGTTGTTGTTGTTAGTGTTGCTGCTGTTGTTGTTTGTGTTGCTGCTGCTGTTGCTGTGTTGGTGGTAGGAAATCATGTGCAAAGTCATATGACGTTGAGGCTACGTGCTTTTGAGTAATTGCAGCGAGTCATGGCGTATGGATGCCAATAAGTGTGTGTTGTGTGTGTGTATGAGAGTGTGTGTGTTGTTGTTGTTGTTGTTGTAGCAGTCATGTGGCTACCAGCCTGATGCAAGCGCATATGCCCGCATATTTGGCCAGGCCGTTTGCCGTTGTTGATAATGAAAACGACGCCTCAAACTTCCAAACATTTTGCATGAGTAATCCATGTATATAGGCATATAGCTTCGTCTTGACCAGATAAGCCAGTTTTGCTTCCGTATATGGTCATTAACTAAATGCAATCCTTAAGTATTTAACTCTCTCCATAGGGCACACATAATTATTTAATTACACTCCGCGAAATATAATTACAGGCAGTGACATTTTCTTAAAAAACATTGTCAAAAATTATTTTTATATTTTTTTTGCTTAAATATATGTAATATACGTCAAATAATACAAAAAAAACTTAATTATCTTCAATAGAAAATTTACAATGCTTATTTAAAAGAAAAATGTAAATTTTGGGGCGAAATTCAATTACTTAATACAATTTAGTTCTATTTAGGAGCTTTATTAGCATATAAATATAAATAAATAAATTAATATATATAGCTTTCTGTTGAAGCAGATATTGTGTTCAAAAGGTTAAAAAAATAAATACACTTAAAATTTAGTTTAAGTTCCTTCTTATATATTTTTTATATAATTGCTTTGAATCAAATAAAATAGAAAATTCATTAATGGGTTTTTAGACATTTATTATGTTATGTTATCTCTAAATTTTTGATTACTCGGAATATTTTAAATAAAATATATTAATCATTTTCACAGACTTGCTTTAAGTCCAAAAATATCCAAAACAGTTTTTATAGGCTTATAAATTTATATAATAACCTTTTAAATATATTTTTAAGAAAGATTTCCTGTATGTATATCACAGACTTGCTTTAAGTCCAAAAATATCCAAAACAGTTTTTATAGGCTTATAAATTTATATAATAACCTTTTAAATATATTTTTAAGAAAGATTTCCTGTATGTATATCCTTTGGCCTATGTATTCAACAGTTCTTGGAATATTTTTTATTTTATGCTATTTTTAATTTTGCTACATACATTTATTTCACTGGTTTGCTTAAAAACAAAAAAAAAACCAAGCAGTTTTCATATACCTAAAATCTTGATTAATAAAATTTAAATCTCTAACAAGGAAAACCTTCTTAGATCTTTGATTTTTGGTACTGTTTATATACTATTCTATGTTCATATATTTTTTTAAAATGCAAAATAATTTTTCAGTTTGCTAAAAACTCCAATAAAACGCCAACAGTTTTTATGGGCTTGTAAACTTTTATAGTAAGCTTAAAGCTAAGCAAAAAAGGAAATATTTGTTATGGTTTATGATTTCAATTAACATATTCTGACGCCTTTACAATTCTCTCAACTTGTGCTCATAATTCGTGTAATATTAGACACGCATGCTATATAACACCTACATATAAATATTAGAATCGAATGTGTGTGTGTGTACACACAGCTTAATATTTCAGCACACCCAACTTTTAATTTTCTTTCAGTTTTTATTGCTGCTGTTGCCACAGTAACCTATTTTTTTACATTTAACCATTTGCAATACCTATGCCACGCCCCTCCTATATCACTCACAAAAGGGTCTTGTTTTTTTGCCTACTTTATTTTTATGTTTTTTATGGTTTTCTTTTTTTTGCAATGCAATGTTTTATGCCCTCTTTATATAGCTATTGTTGTTATTGTTACTGTTATTGTTGTTGCATGGTTTGGCAGTTTGGCGCCAAGTTTGTTGCCTAAGTCTTTTGTTTGTGTTGCGAAAAAGATTTAAATAAAGATAGAGGAAAAATATATACACAAACTGTTAGCTGACAAGTTCCGTTGTTCCTTATACAATAAATTGTTGTTTTCATAAATATATATAGTATGTAGATGTGTTTGCAATTGATTTGTCGTGATTAAATTTGCCAGCTACCGTACTACACGTATCAACACTTGCAAATGAAGCATAAAAACTGTTGAAGTTTATAATCAAATAAATGAATTTATTGATATAATAAACATAATTGGCTATATACACAATCAAAGCGTAGATTGCACAACATTGTTTTATTAAGTGTGCTAACAATAATGCAATTACGTCTATGATTAACTTCAATCTAAACAAATGATTGCTGATGATATTGTTGATGTTGATGATGCCTGCTGTTTATGTAATTGACTCTCATTGTTGGCTACCTGAATCGAATTAATAACTTTTTCAAACTCATTCCAATGTATATTATAAATTGAATTTTTAGAGATGGGGCGTAATCTTCTCTCTCTCTAAGGTTAGAAGAAGTTGGGGATGCTTAGACCACTTGACTGGTTTGACTTGTTACATATGCCATTTGGTATTTAACAGAACTCACGTGTTTTATAATTGCCAATTATATTGACTGAATGAACAACTGACAGACTAACTAACTGACTAACTGACTGAATGACTTACTGAGCTTTTTTTAAAAATGCAAAAACAAAATGCAAATATGCGTTCAAGCTGTGCCAGACAGAAATGTCAATACACTTGCAAAAAAAACTAATAAAAAATATATATTGTAAATGTAAATTTAAATTTAATATTATATATTATATATATTGCGTGTTAAATCTTTTCAACAAATTTAAAACCCATATTTATTTGAGCAATGTATTTTATTACAACGAATTTTATTATTATTTGTCGCCTGCATTTATTACATTCTTGTTTTTATTTGATCAGTTGACCTTATAAATAAACTCAATGCTCTTGTATTTTACCCACTCAGTTTTAACACATTTCAATTAGCTAAAATATATTAAGATCCGTTTCAAATCCGGTTGGAAGCCATATAAAAATATTTGATATTTTTGTGAGGCATATAAATATGAAATTTGAATTTATAAAGTTCAAACGCTTCAAAAAAATAATTCCCCATCATAAAATAAGCCAACAATTCTGATTCATAAAAATTTCTAAAACAAAAATTAACAGCTTCCGTTTTTTTATATATATATGTATATAATTTGTTAATTTGTTATCGATTACAAAACGCAAAAAAAACGAAAGTTTTAAACATTTTAATAGCCCTAGCTCTCAATTTATTTAATTATCAAACAAATTGTGCTCACAATTTATAAAACTATCGATGTCATAAGCGCACAGGCATAAATGTTAAATAACGCGTATACGCCGCGTGTGATGCGCATTTCTATTTGCGGTTTATGTTGTTGTTGTTGTGGTTGTTGATTGTTGTAATTGATTGGTGCCATCAAAGTCAGGTGTGACACAGTTTTTGGCATTCGCCTTACAACGCTGCGCGCGACATACTTAAATTCACCCGAGCCCAAGAGAAATAAAACTAAATATAAACAAATTTAAATTGGCAACTGCTCGCACTTAACTCGATTTGTCTCTCTGTAGCTTTCGCTTTCAGGTAAAGGCGCGACGTGACTACCTTAACGTTGTTTATAACCATTTGTTTGTTTATTTGTGTTCAGGTTCTGCGCCAATGCGCCAAGTAGACGTACATACAATATAAATAAATAAATAAATGATACGCTATTCGTGCTATGCAATATTTGTGCCAACTCGCAACTAAGTAGCCCGTACACTCTTTGCAAATTGTATTGCTCAGGCATCGAATTGACGTACAAATTGCATAAAACTTACAATTTTCGTGCAATTGGCTTTTTTATTTATTTTGAAGGCATTTCTTTTTGCAACAAGAATTGTTGCAGCACATGCAACACAACATGTTGAAATGCTGACAAAACTGTTGAAACCATCAACAACAAATGGGTACATATAAATAATATAAAAATACTTAGAATAAACTTAAACTTTGCATTTTTGTTGACTCATAAAAACAACAAGTTAGTCATTGAAAAATTCCAGCTATAAATTGTATATTTAGTATCAATTTAATACACAAAACAAATAAACAAAAATTTTAATAATTTTTTGAACTATAGCAAACAAAAGACTTAGGAAACAAACTTGCTTCGCAAAGCAACCAAAAAAGAAAAAAACCGTAACAAGATTATTTAAAGAAATCAACCTTGAATACATTGTTCAAATACACAAAAAAAAAATATACTCCAAAAATAATATAAAGAAATAAAAAAACTAATTAAAGTGCACGAAATGTTAAGGAAAACCAGCAAATAATTATACCCAAAAAAAAAATCAAGCCAAGTATTGAGTGCTCGGTGAACGTCATAATGTTCAGTTTTATGTGCCGTATTTAATAGATGTTTATATAGAGGAAGTGCGTCATTTAACTATATAGTAGCTAAGCATATCAATGAGCTCATTAGCAGAGGTATTCAATTGATACACTTCAACAGCCTCTTAGCACCCACAATAAACTGCAACATTGTTGCACAATGTTTAATGGACAAATCTGCTCGAGCATGCCAAATGGCCAAATTGCCAAATTGATGATTGTCAAAACAATCGACAAAAAAAAACCTCAACAACTTTTAAGACTTATTAATGTCAAAGACAACAAAAGAAATCTGATCACGTGAGTTCAGTCAAAAACCATTCAGAAGAACATAATGACAGGCAACAGCAGCAGCAACAAAAACAACAATGGTTAATATATGTATAGACCATAATAAGCCAACTCAGTCAGTCAATCAGCATTTTAGTTTTTGGGGGCAGTCGAACACTCGGCATAGTAATAAGTAATAAGTAATAATCTTCGTCGTCATTGTTCATAATTTGAAATTGATTGGTTTCGATGCGGCTGGTTTCATATCCGGTTGAGGTTCAAATGCTTTAAACTTAAGTTATTCGCTTTATCATGCATGCTGCGCGTTTAATTAGCAATGTGAGCAAACAAACGACAACGATGTGAAAAATGCAATAATGTACAATTAAAAAAGCTGGAAAAAAACTTGGAAAATGCCAGAGTGAAGCAACCGCGACGCTATATAGATGGGGATCGAAACACATTTCCAGCACGAATCCGGCTAGAGCTATTTTTGGGAAATTTTTTAAATAACGTAGAAAGTATTGAGATTTATTTGTTGTGATAAATTAATTAAAATCAATTAAATTATCTAAAATATGAGAGATATAAACAATCCGAAGAGTTCAAAATAAATGCAAAAATAAAAAAAATTATTATAAATAAATAGTAAAATACATAGAAATTTAAACAAATTTCAAGCTGTAAATGTTATTTAAATGTTTATTTTTAGTAGATATCAGATTTAGTATTTGTTGTTATTTTATTTTTTTAAATAATATGCCTACTTTTATGCACTGCCACTCGCCAAAATTAGCTTAGCATTTTTTGTTTGGAAATTTTACAATTTGCGTTAAATTTCCCATTTTACATTTTTATTAACTATAAAATTGTAGGTACTAAAAAACATTTCATTATACATTATGAACTAAAAATATTTACAAAAGCTTAATAGTCGTGTATTAACTTTTAACAACAATTTAACCTGCATTTCTAAGATTGGGCATAATTATGTTGGTTTTTTTTTTCATTCAATTTTCATTCAATATTTAAAATTATTGAGTAGAGTTTATGTTGGTATATTTTTCACTTTAAATTCCAAACAATTCAATATTTATTAAATCGCTAGAAAAATTAACGACGCGGATTACTAAAAAAATATTCAAATATTTTTTTGTCAGATTATATATAATTATGTTGTTATTGTTAATTCTTTTTAATCTAAATTCCAGTTTAAGATTTTAGTATTTGTTTTGTATTTCTGTTTCATATGCGATTGTTGGTATATTATACACTTTTCACTTTATAAATCAAACAAATATAAATATATTTTTATACTAGATATATATTAAGTATATTTACAAATTTGTTTGCCTGAGCAGCTTAAAATTATTTTTTCTTATGATTATTCTTTTCCAAAAATTTAACTAATTATCTTAAATTTTTTACCATAATTTTTGCAGGTGCCTTAGCGCTCCCAGCTTCACGCTACGCATACCGGAGGATCTCGAGAATGGCGCCATCAATGCCCTACGCTCGGAACGTGCACGCTCGGTGAAGCCTTGTGGCCAGAGCGATGCCCATGCTGCCGATGACTACGATGTCTGCCCGCCGAGCAAATACCGCCAGCCAACGGCCGAATGTAATAATGTCTCCCATCGCAAATGGGGAGCTCGTGGTGATGTCTTTCTGCGTCTGCTGCAAACGGATTATGCCGATGGCGTTAGCCAACCACGCACCTCACGCGGCACACACGCCCTGCCCGATGCGGAACTGGTAATTGAGCAGCTGCAGCGTCATGTGGAAAGTGAATTGCGTCATGACCACATTACAGCCATGTTGCCCGCCTGGGGTCAACTGTTGGCCAATGATCTGTATGAGGTGGGTCAGCTGCCCATTAGCGGCAAGTGCTGTCAACGCGAGGCTAATGTCAAGGATCCCAGCGAGCTGCAACAATGCTTTGTGCGTGCCGGCACCGACTGCAAGGAATACAAGCGTTCGGCGCCAGGATTCGATGCCGAAGTGTGCCAGAAACGTAAGTGAAATTTATTGAATATATTGTTTAATTTTTGGAATGTTTGTACGGTTTGCTAAAGTAAAATTTTAATACAAAAATAAGTTGACAAAATAAAGAGAAAAAGGGCTTTTTTATGTTTCCGTAGAGTGATTGCTATATATTTCTACGATTTAATGGGAATTTATAATTTTTTATTAAACTGTCTCTTTTTTTATTCTATTTAAATTATTTTTAAATTCAAATTCAATACTTTTTTCTATCTGCTTTGTAAATACAAACTAAAATGGTTTTAAATTTAAACGATAATTCTTTTACTGTGTAGTTGAATCATGAAATATTATTTTACTAATTTTATTTTATTAACTTATAGTACAATCTTTTAATATATTTATTTCAATTCTCCCCACAGACGTTCGCGAGCAGATGAACGTTGGCTCTGCCTATATTGATGGCTCTGGCTTGTATGGTTCCACTCGACATGAGTTCGATCAGCTGCGCACTTATATTAGCGGTGGTGTAAAGGTGGAAACTTGTCGGTATTGTCAGGTGTCTGGTGCCACAGGTGCACTGCATCGTGCCTTGTTGCAACAGCATAATAATATTGGCGAACAGCTGTCGCATATCAATCCGGATTGGTCGGAGGAGGATGTCTTTTTGGAGGCTAGGCGCATTATAACCGCCACCATACAGCACATTACCTATAACGAATTCTTGCCATTGGTGCTGGGTCAGGAGACAACTGCCAAGGAGGGCCTAAGACTGACCGCTGAGAAGCATTCTGCCAATTACTCCAGCTCCATTCGCGCTGGCATTTACAATGAGTTCGCAACGAGCGCCATGCCCGCCTTCTGGAGCATGTATCCACCAGAGATGTTGTCCAAGAAGAGCTCTGCCCATGAGCTGCTCTCGATTGCAGCACTGCAAAAGTCTCTGGTGCCCAGCCAGACAAATGATGAGGGCTGGACTGAGCTGGCCTTGGCTGTGCATCGTGGACGTGATCATGGTATTGCATCCTATGTTCACGCTCTGGACATTTGTGATCGTCGTTTTGCTCAGAGCGGTGCCGTCAATGTAACCTTTGAGAATTTGCCCCAGCTAACCAACATTCCCGAGGAGCATATAACCAATTTGCGTGATATCTATCAGTAAGTTTATTCAGTCAAGTTAAATTAAATATATATTAATTTATAACACTTAAATCAACTTTTAGAAACGCTGAGGATATTGATTTGCTGGTGGGCGCCTTGATGGAGGATCCCGCTGTGGGCGCTTTGTTTGGACCCACAATTAGCTGCCTATTGAAGCTACAATTTGAGCTATTGAAACAAACCGATCGCTTTTGGTATGAGAATGAGATTCCACCCTCATCTTTCAGTCTCGAGCAGCTGAAGAGCATACGCCAGACGACGCTATCGGGTCTGCTGTGCGGTTCCCATCAAGTAGACACGGCACAGTCCAAGGCTTTCATACGCGAGGATAACTATTTGTAAGTTTCAGTTGAGAATATTTAGAAATTTCCTTGCTAACAAGTTTTTTATTCTAGGAACTCTGTTTTAGACTGCACACAGCTGCCCAAGTTTGATCTGCGCCCCTGGAAAATAAATGTCGAGGATGAGGTTCACTTGGAGCATGTTGAAGTTGAGCCAGATACCAAGGAAGCCATTAAGGAGCTAAATCCCGAACTGATTGAAGCTGCCGTTGAGCGTGCCAAGCAGGAGCTGGAACAGCGTAAACGCTTTGAATATGAGGTGTGGCGTGCACGTAAGTTGGATTATATAGATTTTATATAAAATATCTCTTAACATTTCTTTATATTTTCCAAACAGAGGGCGGCATTAGCGCCCGCTCACCCGATGGCACCGCTGCCTCCTTCAGCAAGGCCAATCTGGCTGCCTTGAGTCTGGCCAATTCGTCGCTGATCTTTGAGCTGGCCTCCAATGAGATTGTCAAGTCGCTAAACACCATAACACGTCGCAAGCGTCAGATTTTCAATCCTAACCAGAATGCCTTCAATCGCAACGAACTGACTGATACCCTACAAACTGTGGACATTAGCGCATTAATTGGCGGCTCACAGCAGCCAAAGGATCAATGTCCGGAGCCAACGCAGCAATGTGATGCCAACACGCCATTCCGTACGCTTTCTGGACGTTGCAACAATCTGCGCAATCCCAATTGGGGCAAATCTTTGACCACATTCTCGCGTCTGTTGCCCGCACAGTATGAGGATGGCATCTCCGCACCCAGAGTGACAGGTGTGACTGGAACACCATTGCCCAATCCACGTACCATTTCGACAACAATTCATCCTGATATTTCCAATTTGCACACACGTTACTCGTTGATGGTGATGCAGTTTGCACAATTTGTGGATCACGATTTGACATTGACGCCCATACACAAGGGTTTCCATGAGTCCATTCCCAGCTGTCGTCCCTGCAACTCCCGCCAGACTGTGCATCCCGAATGCAATCCTTTCCCCGTGCCAGCTGGTGATTTCTTCTATCCCGAGGTGAATGTGACGAGCGGTGAGCGTTTGTGCTTCCCCTCGATGAGATCTCTGCCTGGCCAACAGTCTTTGGGTCCACGTGATCAGGTCAATCAGAATACTCACTTCCTGGACGGTTCCATGGTGTACGGTGAGAATGTTTGCCTGTCGAATAAACTGCGTGGTTTCTCTGGCCGCATGAACAGCACAGTGCATCCCATCCGCGGCAAGGAACTATTGCCATTGAGTGCCACCCATCCCGAGTGCAAGTCTCGCAATGGATTGTGCTTCATTGCCGGCGATGATCGTGCCTCTGAGCAGCCAGGTTTGACTGCCATCCACACTGCTTTCCTGCGTGAACACAATCGTCTGGTCGAGGGTCTGCGCGGTGTCAATCCTCACTGGAATGGCGAGCAATTGTATCATCATGCACGTCGCATTGTCAGCGCTCAGGTGCAACATACCGTCTTCAATGAGTTCCTGCCCCGTATTCTCAGCTGGAACGCCGTTAATTTGTATGGCTTGAAGCTGCTGCCACAGGGCTACTACAAGGATTACAATCCATCCTGCAGTCCCATTGTGTTCAATGAGTTCGCTTCGGCTGCCTTCCGTATTGGTCACTCGCTGCTGCGTCCTCATATTCCCCGGCTTAGTATTCAGCATCAGCCCGTGGATCCACCTCTTCTGTTGCGCGATGGCTTCTTCCGCATGGATGTCATGTTGCAGCCCGGCATTGTTGATGAAATTCTGCGTGGTTTGGTGGCTACGCCCATGGAAACTTTGGATCAGTTCATCACCGGCGAGGTGACAAATCATTTGTTCGAGGATCGCAAGATTCCCTTCTCTGGCATTGATCTGATCGCTTTGAATATTCAGCGTGGTAAGTTGTTAATTACAGTTGATATATATAAACACATTTCTAACTTTTCCAATCTTTTTAGCTCGTGATCATGGTGTTCCTTCCTATAACAACTATCGTGCTCTGTGCAACTTGAAACGTGCCAGCACCTGGAGCGATCTGAGCCGCGAAATACCCACCGAAGTTATTAATCGCTTCCAGAAGGTCTATGCCAGCGTTGATGACATTGATCTATTCCCCGGTGCCATGACAGAGCGTCCGCTACAGGGTGGCCTCGTTGGACCCACGTTGGCCTGCATCATTGGCATTCAGTTCAGGCAGCTGCGTAAATGTGATCGCTTCTGGTATGAGAATCAGAATCCCGAAGTTAAATTCACCGAGGCTCAGCTGGCTGAGTTACGTAAGACCACGCTGGCCAAGATCTTCTGTGAGAATCTGGAGGTTCAAGGCGATATGCAGCGTGCCGCCCTTGATTTACCTAGCAATTTCCTGTAAGCTTTAAACTACCTTTAATATCTTCCATCGGAACTAATTTTTGTTGTTTCCATAGTAATCCACGTGTGCCCTGCCAGTCCATGCCACAAATTGACTTGAATGCCTGGCGAGAGAATGTCCAGGGCTGCCAGATTGGCAGTCGTAATGTGCGCGTTGGAGACTCTGCCTTCCCATCACCCTGCACCAGCTGTGTGTGCTCCGCTGAAGGCGTAAGTTTTAAGCTGATTCTAAATAAAAAATTTATACTAAAACTCTTATTTTTACCAATTACAGCCTCAATGCGCTTCGCTGCGCATCACCGACTGCGGTCAGCTGATCCGTCAGTGGCCCAAGGACGCCATTCTGCGTGATGAGGTGTGCAACTCACAGTGCGGCATCTATTTGACCGGCCAGCAGGCAACGGGCTTTAGTCCTCAGCAGCGTCAGGGTCATTCCCAGCCACGTGTCACCCGTTCGCGCAATCAGAACCTATTCAAGTTCCCAGACTTGACGCCGTTCATTGCATCCTTGTAAGAGCGGTCCAGAGAAAGCAGGCTTTCGTAAATTTTTTGTAAATAACTTATGCGTTTTTTACATTAGTTTCATATATTGTTCGCTTACATAAAGACTTTTCCAATGCATATCTACTCTACAACTATTCTTAAATCTAGCAATTTACAGCTGCTAGTAAGTAGGTCCCATTATGTCTGTAACAGTAAGAACAAAAAAAAAGAAAACCATCATAATTTTATTGCATTGCTCGCAAATCTATGCATATACAATAAATTCCTTCTATCGGCACCACCCAAATCAACAATTCTATCGTTAGTTAAGCGACAACTAATTAATTAGCATTTTTATAATATGTATGTAATGTATTTTTTACCTAAACCATATGTCAATTCTATGTACCTAATAAATAAAAACAAAATGTGTACTTTAAAAACCACATTGGTTAACAATGGGTTAAACATTTTTTCTAGGGTTAATTTGTGTTTTTGCAAGAAAGAAGAAGACGCCCGCTACGTTTTCTGTTCGCCCGATACTTTTTGGGAAAAAATGAAGTTGAGCTGTAGTTTTTTGACTGGCGACAGAGACAGACAGACAAAGTGTATAACGGAACAATAATTATATATTGATAAGTATGTTTGCATATACGATCCGACATCTGTTACGATTTGCAGGCAATATGTAAACAGACGAAATACCAAGTGAATAGAAATAAAAGCAAGCGAATATGTTACAAATTGCACACTTAAACCGACTTAGCTCGACTCGCTTGTCCGTTAGCTTCAAATTATCACGTTGTCGCAATATGTAAAGACATGAAATACCAGGCAAACAGAATTAACAGCGGGCTGTTAAATATTAGAGCAGCGCACTGCAATCACGCACCGTTATACCAAAACTAACAGCAGCAGCAGCAGAAGTAACTGTTCAAGGGATGACGATATAAAAGGTAAACATAATTAACAACACGCGTATGTATGTAGTACGTGTGTGTTCACTTTTGAGGTTGCGGTGCGATCGACCAAACAGCTGATTCTGTTTAAACAGCAGGCAATTTTTGCAGTAAATGCCACAGAAAAATACCAGGCAAACAGAATGTAAAAGAAATTGATACTAAATGTTTGGATTGCAAAAGTTTTGCAAGTTGCAACTTACTGAAAATCATGTAGTAAAACAATAACGATAATTACAAATGATTCCCAAGTTATATATTGTAAATTGCTTAAATATTTGTTTGCTTTATTTAGTTTTGCTCTTTGAACGTGGTTCCATTACAGCAAATAATTTGTGTAGTTTAGATAAGATCTCTATAATGCCGACAATAAATAACAAAACTCACAAAGTACGTTTAAATCTAAAAGAGGATTCTCTATATACTAAATATGTATGTATGTATGTATGTATATATTTATGCATATTGTATTTAACTACGTTAGACACAGACCGTTAGACGTGCTTTTAAGTTTAACGCAGGTGCTTAACGCTTCGAATAAGCGCGAATTAAAGAAAACTTTAAGATATTAATATATTTTAACTTTTGCTTCAATTTAGTCAGCAAGTACATAAATACATACATACATATAAATATTATATTTATATATATTGGTATATGTATGTGGTATATTATATATATTATTATCGCATATCTTTATAATATTATTATAATTATTTAAATTCGAAAAGAGCGCACACACAAAAAAATACATAGCGCTTAGTATTTGATTTTTATATATATTTTCATTTTGTTTGCTTTTGTAGTTAATAATTATAATGGTTTATATTATATAGTTTGAAGCTTTTCTTTTTTGTGCTATCCACAGATAATTCAACTAATTTTGCCGCAGTGCATATTACAAATATATGTTCTATAGCAGGACTGCAAAAAATACAATACTTTTAATGTGTTCTTGTTTTGTTAATCAACAATTAACTAATTTGCCATTACTTTTTTTTTTCTCTCTTTTTTCTTATTTTTTGGTACATTTTTGTGCTTAGGTGTCTAGAGAATTTGACTTCTTTGCTTTTAGGTTCTTTTTTTTAATCATATCATATTTAGAAATATGTTTTCTTTTTTGGACTAAACTAAAATTGAAGTTGCACACACAGCATATAGTGTTATTATACAATTACATATATAAGTTTATAGTAGATATATATAAGTTTATAGGAATCTTGCTATTTAGTTTTGTAATCAAATTGCTTTGACACAATTTGCTTATGGTATGTTTTCATTTATATATATATAGTATAAGTATAAGTTTATATTTTTACTGCATACTGTTGCTCAAATATGTAATATGTAGAAATTATATACAAAATGGGCATGAATAATGTACAATATATATTTTTTTTTGAAAGGACAGTCAATTGTTGATTTTAAAACTATTAACTGGCAATTTATTTTTCAGCCGCCAATGCAATGTTGCTATTGGTCTCCGAGTGGCGACGTGCCAGCAATTGATGATGTTGCTGCTGCTGCTGTTGTTGTGGCAACTGTTGTGGCAACTGTTGCTGCTGCTGTGGGTAGTTAAATGGCAAACCATGGCCATTGGTAAAGGGCAGCGCATCCAATTGTCCAATTTTGCCCACAATTTTTGGTATTTTATCACTTTCCGTGCCAATGAGGCCAATGAGGCCGCTGCCACCAATGCTGGCGCTGCCAATGCCACCGCCAATTATGTGGTGTGGATGATGATGATGATTGTGATGATGATTGTGATGATGATGCTGATGTGGATGTGGATGTGAATGATGATGATGATTATGATTGTGATGATTGTGATGGCTAATAGCTGGCGTGCTTTTACATAGTGTAACATTCTTATGCTCCCTCAACTCCTGTGCGCCCTTCAACGAATTTGTTTTGCGCACATGCATGCAACTGCGTGTCTGTTCGCAGCTCTTGCAACGTTGCTGCTTTTGTTGCACTGCTGCAGCTTTGCCCTGTGTCAGAGCATTGAGATTGGCAGCCACAAGTTGAACCTGCAGCGTCTTGGAGGGCGAAACGGGCGTGCTGTCATCTTCACCAGTGGGCGGTGGGGTTGAGAGGCGACTGGAGATGGTGGATGAGCTGCAGCTGCTGCTGCTGCTGCTTCTGCTGCGACTGTTACGACGGCTGGCGGCATGACCATTCTCTGTATGGCTCCTAACATCATCAGCATCTGTGTGAGCATCATCATCATCATCATCATTAACATCATCACTGGGCTGCTGATTGCTGCTGGGGCGAGAAGCGATGGCAATGTTGTTAATAGTTGCGCTACTTTTGGCAACATTTAGCCCATTTACGCTTGCTTCAGCTACTGCATCCGCATTGACATCCGCATCCGCATCAGCATATACATCTACATCATCATCACTTATCGGTTGCTTGCTGTCACCATTCGATATCACAATTTGCTGATCTTCCTGACTAGTTTTGGTATTAACATCATCGGCCAAATCAATCCAATGGCCACGATTATCGCGCACGCCCTCAACCAGAGGCTCCAGCTTATCCGAGAGCGTGGCAAAGGCCTAAAATATATAAAATAAATTAATTTTTAATAAGTATTCATTTAAAAGTTTAACTTTATTACGCACCTGGTAGATGGGCATGCAAATTGAATCAATAAAGTTCACCTGCATCATGGGCAGCTCATCTTCCTTTTCACGATTCATGATATCCTGTTGGAGAGATGGAAAGTTTTATATATTTTTTATTTAATCATTAACAGATGTAGTTGTGACTTATTTAATAAGACTGCAAAAACAGTTAGAGAATTTCTAAATATATTTGTTGCATAATTTAAACTCTACAAATATTTAATTTATAGCTAGAATTTGTTTTGCCATTTTAGTTGCACTCTTAGTGTCACATTTTGCACAAATAAAAATCATATTTAATCAAATTTAAATAAAATTCTAAGTAAATAATTGGATAAAAGCCATTTAGCCGATCATTTAGATTATTTTCTATTTTCTACTCCAAACAAATCATTTTAAATTCAATTTTTATTTAGAAACTGAATTGCTCAAAACGGCTTCAATTTTCGATTTCCCTAAATTTATTCATTATTGAAATTGTTATGTGTTCTGATTTTCGGAACAGGTGAGTTTTCGGTTTCAAACAATTTGAACATAGTTTAATAAAGGCAACGGATTGCGTGTTCTGAAAAAATTTCGAAAAATGTTTAAGCTCTAGATTTGAAAGGAAAACTATTTGAAAATAATTTAATGAATCTAATACATTTGCTATTTAATTTTTAAAAATCGAAGCACATTATTGAAATTTTTCCTTAATAAGGTTCGTTTCTATATTCAATTGACTCTCCTGAGCAACACTTACAATTGGCGTTAAATTAAGCTCCTGTTTCTCCATATCGCCCTGTTCAAAGAACTCGGAGGTAACCAAATCGGCGACACGCTTCTCAATCTCCCACGGCTTTGTTATGGCCGACAAATCACAGACAGTCATGCTCATGGCACGCAACAGGGCGCGCGGCTCCTCGGTGACCCAATAGCTTAAAGGTTGCTCCACGCTCTCCAAGAAGGGACCACGTTTTCTAAAAAATTAAAAACAAGTTATTAACTAGACCATATAAACATATAAGTCCAAAACTAACTTGAAATAAACAGCGAGATCCGTGGATAGTATAGCATCCTCCAAGACGCGTATGACGCGACAATAATCATCTGAGGATAAATTGGCCAATATTTGATTGCCAGGACTATTTAGTATCATTAAACATTGATCAAAGTGATGATGCTCCATGGTAGATGTGGAATACAGCTGCGCCAAGGGCGATGATGCTCTGTAATGTATAAATTATAGAGTATTAGAATTGTTCTTGTATATATTTTTATATATATTCCTAACTTACTTTATTTGGAACGAATTATTTGTCCCCCGATGATCGAGATCATGGCACAGACATCCAATGATTAATGCCAAACATTCAATTTCACCAAAGATCTTCCACCATTGTGTAGTCTAAGTATCAAAATTAAAGTTTTAATTATATAATTTAAATTCTCTTAAATTCTCCAACTTACAGTTAGTATGGCAAACATCATTTGTGCCACATTGAAGGCATGTCGCCAATTGTGATAGGTAACATTGCGATAGTTTTTCTTGACACTCAACAGCCAACGGCAAAGAACTTCGTAATCAATATGAAAACGTTCCACAAAATCGAGATCCAAGAACATGCGCAAACAAGCCTATTAAATGACAACAAAAGAAAGGGTATTAGAATATTGTTTTTAATTTAATTAGTTCACACTTACCTTCAGCGTATCATCGTCTTCGAAGTGTATATCATCGAATTTAAAGTCATGCAGACGAAAATGTACAGCGGAGGGTACACGCAGGCGCTGTAAATTGATAAAATGAAAAAAATTGACAATGGAATCGATTAAATTATTGCTAAAAAGCTATCGATAATTTTATTGTTACTATAGGAACATGTGGCGAGAAGTAAGAGGTTTAAATATTGTAATGTTATGTGCAAGCAGTTGTAGAACTAATAGTATTATTGAATTAATATTATGTTAAAGGCGTATAGCTCCTAGGATTTATAATATATATTGTAGCCATCCTTTAAACGCCTCCAACTCTCAATAACACCATGCAACAAATATTGACAAATTCTTGTATACCCAACTTCTGAGAATAAATTTATATTAAAATCGCTCGCTAATTCCCGGAAAAATAAAACAGAAAATTGTAAGCTAAATAAACTAAAAATTGATTTTCGACTTGTCAACAGGATAGCTTTGGTTTACTTTAAATTCAAACAAAATTTAATGAACTTATGGGTTTTTATATAAATTTCCCCTCTTTCAAATATTATTTTGTAGTACTAAATATTTTACTAAAGCGTATTATTACCATTAAAGTGAATCAAATTAAATTTATTTCAATAATTAAATGAATATAAAAATGCTAACTCTTTTGTTGATAAAAAGTTTAAGGTAATATAATTTTTTATCAATTTGTCATACAACATTTTTAAATTCAATAAATTGTTCAGTTTTTAAAATTAAATTAAAATATTTGCATTCAAATTTGTATATATTAAAAAAAGATATTTTTCTTAAACAAATTTTTCTCTAAAACTCGAATATTGTTTTTAAGTATTAATTATATTCAATTTTAATTTTAGAAATATTGCTTGAAATATACTATGTATATAGAAACTAATAGAATCATAATTTGTAATACTATATTTTGTTCATTTTTAAAAATTCCCAAGGCACATGGATGCAATATATTAATTACGCTACAGCTAAATTACCTTGCACAACTAAATTCTTGTTAGATTTTAAGTAAGAAAAGATTTATTAAAAAACTGTTCATTTTCACACCACGTGCCAACGTTTACACAAAACCCAAAAACCCAAGGAAATAAACTGAAACCTGCCATGGCTACCAAAACCCGGCAGCTGTCAGCCAATGTAAATTGATGTCCATGAGCCGCAGTAGCTCATGATGTACTTTTGGTCCGTTAGTCAAACATTCTGACAGTTTACTGCTGCATACTCAGATACAGATACAGATGGAGAAAGGAAGGGAGAGAGAAAGGAACTTGCAACCAGTTTTCAGCTAAAAAGGGGTTTTCTTTCTTTCGCTTTTTTTTGCTTGATGGCATAATCGTTGGGGATCTCGTAAAAGTAACGCAAAACGGCGCATAGAATGGCATAATTTTAATTAAAATTAATAACCCAGCATCAGAGTACACAGTACACAGTACACAGTACACTGTCCACACTGTGTGCAGAGTCCACAAAGTTGACAAGGCGACAGGCGGCCATAATTTTTAGTCCAGCATAATTAAGGAAAGTGTCGGGCGAGAGTTTCAAGTCAAGCAATGAGAAGACAAACAGAGGAGACAGATGGTACACAACTTGAACCAAGAAAGGGAAATGTAGCAAAGTAGTAGGGGTACTCAGGATGTGACCCAACAATACTTATTCTAGCGCAAAAGTTTCTTTTTCTCATACTTGTGCGAACAAACTAATTACAACTGTCAACACGTTCTTCGGGGGCCCCCCAAAAAGGGAAAAATGCTGATTTGGTTAGGAATAGGGGTAATTCTAGGCTGGGGGGTAGTACAGGTTATTTTCCGCTGCTGTCACGCAAATATAATAAAAACACAAAACAGCAAACGCATTCAAACAACAATAATATATAAGAATTTATGGTGTGGGCATCAACAAAATGAGAGAAAAAACGTACTACAACTTTTTGCCATACAAATTAAGTATTGCACGCAAATCAAATTAAGTATTTAAATGCAACATTCAACTTATCTACAATTCCATCCCCTCACTTGCTACCTCCCTGCCTCCCTTACCGCATCAAATAAACGTACTACACCCAGGGGTGCAATTCGATTTGTTAGCTTGAAGCGAAACTTACGCGCAATCGATGTGCCTCATCCATGGTGGCGGATGCATGATAACTGAGCACCTCCAGGGTGACACTCTGCTTGGCCATGGCCACAATGGCCTTCTCATACATGTGCGTATTGTGTATGCCCATGCCACAAAATATGGCAAATGCCTCAACAAAGTTCTCATCGTTCTTGGTAAAGTCCTGAAATAAAAATTGATTTGATTAAAAATGTATTCAAGTGTTGGACTGCGTTCCTAAAATAAACTATTTAAATTAAAAAAAAATATATTAAAGCTACTTAAGTGTGACTTAAACTGATGAAATTTATTAAATATAAAATTTAAACAAAATTTATTTTACACTTGTAGTTTTTAATAAACTGCCTAAATAAAAGCAGTCAAAGTTTTGATTTTAATAAAAAAAATAACCTAATTCCTCAGCAAATTGGTTGAAAAACAAATGAAATAAACGATTTAATATGTTTTTAAATAGAAAAACTTATTTTAAAATTAGAAAACTATACCTATATAATGTTCAGCTTCATTGAATGCAAGATATTGAATGTATTTTTCATTTTCTCATAGGCAAAATATATAAAATACTATAATAAACTCATAACCATAATTTCTTTCAATGCAAATAATTTTTAGCTCAATAATTCTTTAATTCTTCTTTGATACTTTAATTTGTGTTTTTTTTTTTAAATTCAAATGTTATTTATTTTTTTTAATAAGTTTTCTTTCAAGTGACTTTAAATTCATTATTCATAATTCTTATTAATTCATTATAAAAGACAACTTCTAATTATTTAAGATTTTCCTTTCTACACCATAATCTAATTTTAAAACCATATTAAATTAAAATATTAATAATACAACCATTAATGATTGTGTATTTAAACTTCTATATAAACCTATAATAAATCGGAATTCGTATATAATTCCAATTCGATCATGTTTTCCATTTTAATTTACTTTTAATTTATAATCATTTTTTATTCTCTATTTTCGTTTAAGCAAAAAAATATTAAATATAAAAATTCAATTTGAGCATCTTGTTTGTCTATTTAAAAGTTCGACTTCAAAAACGTTTTGTGGAATGCAGAACACTTAATTCTATTCCGAAAGACTTGATTGTTATTCCAAATGTTATTTAAATATATATCTTTTAGTTAAATTGATATTTTTCCTTAACTCACCAGCTCATTGAACTTATTAATCAGCTGTATAACACCAATGATCTGACCCAGCGAGTTCTTAATGGCCATGCAGAGTATGGAACGATGTTTGAAACTGGAATTCTCATCGACGCTCGAATCGAAGCGATCATCCTCATAGGCATTGGGCACATTCACCGTTTCTCCCGTAGTTGCCACATGTCCGGTGATGCCAATGTTAATGGGAAAACGGGATTCATAGGGGCTGGTGCGGGAATTGGCCTCCTCCTCACTCAGATCGTTGGCCTCAAAGTCAAAGACACGGGAAAAGCTGCCCTTGTCCGCCTCATGGACGAGCAAAATTTGGACACGTTGACACTGGATGAGACTCTGCATGTGGGTGAGTATACGAAAGACCATGTGCTCAATCGTACTCTGTTCCTCGAATATCATGCGTGCCAAATCGAGGAGAACCTGATTACGTTTTATTTCCAATTGAGATTTTTCAAATAATTGCGCATTACGCAATCCAATGCCACAGAATTGCAGATACGAGGCAAAGACCTGTAAAGAGGTAGAGATTATTATTACAATATATATATACAATATCATTTTTCAGTTATCAAAGAGCTAAGCGGATCAACAAAAAAACAAAAAACAAAAAAGAATGTTCATAAACTAAATCCGTTGCCATGGCCACATATACATGTAAAAATAATCCTACATCCTGACAGTTTGTTAAGCTCTCCCTTTGTTTAATAATGAATGCAATTTGCATCTGGCAGCAGGCACTTTAGCTCTCAAACAAAAAACAAAAAAAAAAAAAGAGTCGAAGCCTGCAACTGGCACATGTGGCGATTAAAATTGTGTTCAGGCAGGTACACTCACCTTCTCATCGATTTCCGTGAAGCATTCACCATTCATCTTGTTGATAACCTGCGCCACACCAATCACATCCCCGCCAGAATCCTTGATGGGCATACAGAGCAGCGCCTTGGTGCGATAACCGGTTTGAGAATCAATTTCACAATTGAAACGTTCATCCTGTAAGAACACAAAAGTGTGGGAATTAATTTATTTGTTTTTATTTTTTTTTTTAATATTTTAAAAATGAGAGACTATAAAATTCTATAAAATTCTATAAAAACTATAAAATTCTCTTTTTTTATACTCTAAATAGAATAAATAATTTGAAAATTCAAAAAATTATAACCATTTTTTTTTTTAAGATTTTCAAAGAAATTAGGATGTAAGGATAAAAAATTTGTTTAAAACACTTTTTAAATATCAGCAAAGATGCTTTTCTGTAACATTTTTTTTTATTAAAATTGAACCTTTATAAAGCTTTTACTTTTATATAAATAATTTCATAACATTAGAAAATATTTTAGATATTTTACGAGGAAATTGGCCAATTATAAAGAAATAAATATTAGTTCAAGGACAAAAATATTTTCACGACATATTTTGTGTTTATTAATCGGAAAATAATATAAAATTAAATGTTAAAAAAATAAAGGTTGAAATATTAAATTGTTTTATTTTTGTTAAAAATATATTAAAAGGAAACGGACATAATAAAATGATTAAAAAAAAGTCTACAAGTCAAACTTAAAAAATGTTAAAAAACAAATTAATAAAATAAATGAATATTTAAATTTAAGTCGGAAATTGATTAAAAATCAGATTTGCAATTTATTAAATGTGAATAAATTGAAAAATACTAAAAAAAAAAATACATATTTGTTCCCAAATAGTCAGATATAGGTAACACTATAATTTTAGATAAAAAAACCAAAAACCAAAATAAACATTGATCTTAAAAAACTCTAATTTTAACATGGTACTTATAACTGCGGAATGTCTGGTAAAATAATTAAACCCATTTAACGCTTGAATTTATTTCCCTTTATAACAATTTAAATTTAGTTACAAATTGTGCTGTGTTGAGAATAATACTATTATTCAACTAAGTACTTATTGCGGTTACCAATGTTACATTTATAGAAACCCAATTTATTATATACAAAATACAAATTTATTTATACTCATGTCTAGACTGTCATAAGTAACATACGGATTGTCTAGCTACGACATAGTTTTAATAAATATTTTTTCATTTTTGTCTGTTGTCTGTACTCCCATTTCGATGCTGTTAATTCCGCTATTTGTCTAGGTCATCATTTTTTTTTTTTTTTTCCTCTTTTTTATTTATTTTAGTTTGTTCGCTTATTGTCGCTGACTTGCAATTATTTGAAGTCTTTTATTCTTGTGTCCCGTACAATTTGTGCCAGGCAAAGTCCAAATAACTCGTGCAAACTTTATAACCAAAGTCTATCAACTAGCTGTAACATAATGCCACTCATTCACACCAAATTGTGTTAGAGCTATGCCGTGTCTATCTATCCGCCTCTCTGTCTAAGAAATTCACTTAATTGTGCTAAAATGTTGTGATAAAAGAGGCTAATACCCCCCCGCAAATGCCGAAATGCGTCATATTTTTTTATTGTGTACATTTGTTGGCCATATCTTAAGTTGGTTTAAACTGTATGTGATAAAAGACACGCGCCAAGCGTTCAATGGCTTATAGCCTTAGGAAAAATGCGCTGAATTGCATTAGTAACAGGAAGTAAGAGCTATATTAAATATATTCCCTTGAGGAAAATGTTTTTATATAAAATATATAAATCAATTTTTAAGCAATCTTTTAATGTCAGCTATAGAAAGTTTACTAAACTGTGGAAAGTCTTGTTAAACTTGCAATTGGTTAAAAGTTAAATTGAGATGTTTTGAAAAGCAAAAGAATTTTTCTTATAATTTAATTATCTATATATAAGTATATAAATGTTTAACCTGACTGATTGGTGACTCATGAGATGGCCAAACGGTAGAAGCTAGAAACCTGTAATTTTTACGGTAGGTTTCTTTTATATTTTAGGTTGGCACTCTTAATATATTTTGTCAAAAATATATAGGAATGTGGGTGGAAAATACATTTGAATATTGTCTGAAAATCTCAGCTAAATTGTGACATTGTAGAATATGATTAGTTTGTATTTTTTTTAATTATTTTGACCCAAAAATAAGCATCTGTGTAAGATTTTATCAAAATACTAAATTGAGAATCTAATTGTCATAGAAACAGACAATAAATATTCAAAAATTAATGCTGAATTAAAAATGTATATAGTTCCTTACAAGGACGACCACACAGTCACCCTATCTCTCTACCCTCTCCTATTATATAAAATTACCAAAATACATAGCCCAGTCCTGTATCCTTGAAACATCTTGTTGGCCAGAAGATTAATTACGGCTCAATTGACAGACCAGCTGAAAATTTCTATTTGTCTATTTGTATTTTTGTTTTATTGTGGAGCAAGTTCAGTGAACAATATTGAAACTTAAAAAGCAATTTTCAAGCATTTGTGTCATTTGTACCAACTCCCAAAATATTCTGTGAGTCTGTCTACATCTACGGCCATCATAAATCTTACGAATTGCGAATTTGCCACTTTACCCAAGTTCGTTTTTTTTTCAGGGCTCACTTGTGATTTATGGTCATATATAGAAATTGGCATTCAAATTTGTCAATTGAATTGATGCAGCTGCTGATGCTGCTGTTGAAAAAACTTTCCACTTGAAATTTTTACTGACCTGGTAAGCATCTGGTATATTGACCGGCTCGCCGCTCTCTGCCACGTGACCAGCAATTCCAGTGCCCCATGCAACGCGCACTTCCTCCTGCTGCTCCATTTCCTCAACGGTGCTGCGTGGACAGACATCGAACAGCTTAGAGACGAGGCATCTGCAAAAGGAAAGGATAAAAAATACACATTAGTTCCAAGCGTTTTAACTTTTATATCGATAACTTAAACTGTCCATAAGTAATACAACTCTTTAACTATGTCTAACTCTTTAACTCGAGTTTATTCCAAAAGATACAAGTTGAAAGGAAATCGATGCAGGTTTGACAGACTTAGGAAAAATTTAGTTTTTATAGTAAATATTGCGTTTAGAATTTCAACACTCGAAAATTGAGCCAATTTCTACCCGAAATATCTTTTTTTTGCCATGATTTTGCCTTCATATTATATTAATATTTTTTTGATTTTTCATTTCTATTTGCTTGACCTCACGCTAAGGCAGAGTGCAATTAAAATTATGTTTTCCTAATTTCTATAAAAATTAAAAGCTTAATAAATCTTTAGGTAAAAATATAACAAAGAAAAATGTTTAAGAAAATTCCATCAGTTTTTACAAACTTAGGAGAGTTGAAAATATAGGGACACTATTTTTGTTATAGATATGGCAAGTTGGAAAAATCAAATTTCTTTGAATTTTTGCATTAAATAAATAAAAAATTAAATAAGTTTTAAATGAATTTTATGTTGAATAAAAATACATTTTTAATGTTTTCTAAATTCTTCCAAATGTGTAAATATTTTTTTTAATATTATAAAATTTTAAAATGTGTTTTAATATTTAAAAATTTATTTTAAAGAAGTTTTACACATTTAAATATTTTTTTTAAATATTATTAAATTTATTTAAAAAAAATATTTACACATTTGGCAGAATTTAGAAAAAATTACAAATTTATTTTTATTTAATTTTTAATTTTTAAATTTTTACAAAATATAAGAAAAAAAAAATATAAGAAAATCACACAAATAAAAAATGAAATTTAATTTTATATGCATTAAATTTGGGTGTTAAAACCAATCTAAAGGGAAAACTACAAAAAAAGTAAACAATACAAAAAAATTCCAAAAATTTCCATAGTAATTTCTAATCTTAAAAGTTCGCTAGCTTTGGGTTTTAAAGTAAAATAAAATGAATAGCTTTAAGCAAATGGATGTAAATTTTTTAGTAGCTCCTAAAAATATCCCATTTAATCCCTAAATAGATTAAATAGTTTTATTATATGGTTTAAGTTAGAGCTGTGTGCGACTTTATTATGCAAATTGGTATGCTCAACTTGAATTTTACAATTAGTTGGTAGTATCTACGAGTACTACGAAAGTGAAACCCACTCAGTGTGAACTTTCTCAGCATTCGGAGCACTCATAAAATGACAAAAATAAATGCCATCTAGAAAACGTTGCACAGACACAAAGTTGAAGCTGTTGCAATGCTGCGCAAAAAAAGTTGGCAGCTAAATAGGGAAGAAACTCTGCATCCTGGGGGCCCACTAAAATGAAGTCATCGCCACTTTGGCACTTGGTTGACATTCTGAGGAAATTTCTGCTCCTCAAAGCATTTGCCTGATTACGAAATTCAATTTCTACAGTTATTAGTGAGAAGAAAATTCCTAAGGTGCTCTGCATACAATAAGAAAAGATTGCATCTTCAATGTTCGGGCCAAGTTTTTAATGGCCAACATTTTTATAGTCTCATCAAGGTAAGAAGTTAAGTTAAGTTTTTTTCCTTTTATTGAAAACTTGATTTATTATGTTATAAACTTGCAGCTATAACTATAAACAACAATTGCAGGTAACTAACTTTTTTTAAAGACTTGCTTGATTATGCGCCATATATCAAGCTAATGTTAAACTGCTTGGGAATTATTAAATTACTACAACCATAAATTTCAATTAAATTGTGTTTTAGGCCGCAAAGGAAATTAATATTCTGCTAGTAAACATTCTAATTGTACACCTTTAGAGTCAATTTATAATTAAATTCCAAAACAAATTTATTTTCATTTCTTATACTCACTTTTTTAAACCATCAGCACCATTGCAACGTCCTTGCACCAAAAATAAGGAACCTCGATCCGCATTCAATAACATGGAAACATTTTGTAAAATCTTGTGGCATAAAGTGCGCACCTCCAGCTCATTGCAAATGTCTTTAACCTGTAATAAATAAAGTAAATTATAGTTTTTAACTTATTTTAGAAGTCATATTATGTAGTATAGTATAGTATGACTTGCAGTTCTCAATGAGTGAGCTCATTACAAATGCACTTAAAGTGGACTCTGGTTAAATAAACAAAACAATCAGCTAACTATAATAGAAAACAAGTTAAATGTTTGCAGATGACAGCTCCCAATCCCTATATACTCTGTTTTTATCGTAGGAGAAGGGAAGCTGGGCATTTAGGGCTTGCTATAAAAATTATTTGTGTAAATTATAAACGAAATTTATAAATAATTTATTATTTTGCCCCACTTTAAAATATTTAGTTAAATTTTTATTACAATAAACATTGTTATTTTATTTATGTGAAAATATTGGTTATTGAATAATATTATTTGCACTTCATAAAAAGAAGACAAAATTCATTTACAAAGGAATTAAAAACATTTTTTTTTAATCTATCGAAACCTTTATGCCTTATATACTCTCTGATTAACCCGCTTGAGAATTTAAGGCGCACATATTTGCGAAGGCAGCGCCTTAAGGTATGCAAAACTTTACATATTTTTTTATTTGAATATTTTTTTCTCTTATTTTTTTTGTGTGATTTTATCATTTAATCTTATTTATTGCTGACTTATATTGACAGCTTAAAATAGTCCTAAAAATACCCTTTAAGTGAGGCAATATAATTTCTTATTTCGGTTAATTAATTGGAAGTTGTTTTCATATTCTGAGAGTATAAATAGAAATTTATTTTTGAACAACGATTGATTGTATTGCATTTAGGAACGTAATAAATAATGCCGACAAACAGAGAAACATTTTCCTTACCCAATATATACTATTTTAACATTTTTCAAAAACAGAGTATATTGATAGACAATCTGAGTACGCAAGTTGTTCGAACGTGTGACGTTTGTGATAATTTAGCTCAATGTTGTTTGCATGGGGCCAGGCCTCTTAACTGTTTGCTGATAACAACGTCAGCAAACGGCAAATGAAAAGTCAAACAACAACAACAACAAACACACTGCCAAAATAGGCAAATACGCAGCTCCAATGTGTGCAAAATCAATTGAAAATTAAAGAAAAAAAAATGAAAAATACGTGCGACGTGTTGTCAGATTTTTATAAATAAACACAAAGCACGAGCATTGCTAACGTATGTTCAATTGAAATTTGTATTAGAAAGAACAATAAACAATAGAAAATAATTTATTTGCGAATATATAAATGCTCTTAGTTTGTTTTTATAGAAAAACTTGACTTTTGAGAAGTTGCAGCATTTTGATTGAATTTGCTTAAATTTGAAGGAATATAATAACATTTTTTTGGCAAGAGAAAAACAAGAAACTCTTTCCCTAAAAATTCAAAATTTTGCTCATTTTATTCGTATTTTAGCTTTATGATAGAGTAGTCTGATTTTTATTAAAATAAAACAATCTTAAATGTTGGAAATGTTGAGTTTGATTTAGATATTAAAAACATTCAAAAAATGTTCTACAACAATGGAATAAATATTCCGTCAAATGATCTATTGGTTCTATGATTTAAATAGAAATTAGTGATAAAATCTATTCGGGTTTTTCTAGGGTATAAAGGGTAAAAGACTGTAATACTCTTCTAAACCTCTTGTCATAAAAACAGACAGACATATATTAAATTTTTGATGCCGATCAAATAAATATTAAATTTTATATTCTTGAAAAAGCCTTTTTGTATTTTTGTTAACAAAATTATAATACCCTCCGCAAGCGTATTAATATAATGCAATCGGAAGTGGTGATAGGCCATAAAAAAAATTCCGCTGTACAACGGGGCGTATGACGCATGTTAATTGAGAATGTATAAATAATTTTTCTTTTTTTTTTCTCATTAATTTGGTATACAAACCAGCTCAAATATCAGCTCCTTCTCATCCAGCTGCTTCAGTTCGTTGCGTGACAAACGCTGCGGCCTCTGATGACAATGATGATAGGGATAGCTATATTGATGGGCATTGTTGCCACCGCTGCCGGGACTTGTGGCAACAACGTTTGATGAGTTGCAACTGCTGCTGCTGCTGCCGACAGCGCCGCCAGCCTGATAATGACTATGCTGATAATGCTGATTATGATTATGATGATGATAATGATGCTGTGGCTGATACTGATACTGGCCGGCAACGACACCGCCAACATTCTGTTGCAAATTGCTGCAACTGCCGCTTGTATTGTCCAGTTGCGGTGCAATGCTCAAAAATGTGGGCGTGCCATCAATAGTATTGACAATGGGCTTCAAGAGGCCACCACGTTCGAATTCATGCGCAGATATTTTGCTGCAATGTGGCAAATAACAACAATTAGTTGGCTTTCTATAGATAAATGTGGCATGCAACTTACCGCACAGGCGTGGTGGCACCGGAACCAGCTCGTGAGCTGCTCGTCTGTCCATTGGGATGGGTGGGTGAACTGCTGCTGATGACATCGTTGCCAGCTGTTGTGGCATGTGAGACCAGCCAGGCATCTACCGTTTGACGTGTTGCCTTTCTACAAGTACAGAGAGAGGAAGAGAGAGGGGGTATGGGTGTTAGTTTTCTGTTAAAGTCCAAACATATTAAAATGCTATTAAAAATTAAGCGCGTTTTTGGTCAGCGAAAGAGAGAGGGAGAGAGAGACGGCAGACAGAGACATTTTTCATGCATGCGCCACATGAAATTGTCTAATAAAATGTCAGCTCATAAATATTCAGCAAACGAATAATTTTTTTTTTATTTTTTTTTTGCGTCATGCTGCAGGCAACTTCTCGGGTAGTAAGCCCCTCCGCCGACTTTCAGCGCTCCTCTCTGCCCACCATCATGTGTCCTTATTACAACACGCGCGCGCGGCATAAAAATTCAGCAACAAGAAATCACAGCGCACAACTCTTTAGAGAGGGGGTAGAGGGTAGTAGGAGAAACTAGGATTTGCTTAAACTGAGTAAATGCCAGTGGCAGGATCTGGAACTTCCTGCAGGGGCAAGCCATTTAACAAAATCATATTATAGTTAATGTTTAGTATTATTTTTTTTATGCGGGCTTATTCTGCATTGCGGAAGTTGCGTTTAAAGGTTACATGTTTTAATCCCACTGTCGTTCATAATAAAATATTTAAAACCCAACTAAAGTGATAAATGCGCGCACTTTCAAATGGTTTTAAATATTTATAAATTATTTTGCATGCACAATATAAGATGAGTGAAAAAGTGCAGATGTTTCAAAAAAAAAAAATTTTAAATAAAATAAAATAAAACAAATATAAAAAATATATAAATATTTAAAGATATAAAAGTAGTTTTCGAGGCTTCCAAATAGTTTTAAAATTCATTTAAAATAATAATAATATTAATTTTAGTTTATTTTTCTTGCGAACGTTACTGCTAACTCACTTCTGTTCTGCAATATCATAAATAAACTTTTTGTTTTGTGAAAATACTAATAATAATATAGGGTACTACAGAAAATGAGAGAAAAAATAAATTAAAAGCCTGTTAAAAGGCTTAATTTTTTTATTTTAATTTACCTTGAGATAGTTAAGTTTGATTTAATAATAACTTTATTAAACAAAATAACTTTATTTTGCAAATATTTCAAAAACAAAATCTATGTTTCTTTGCCAAAATATATGTTTATTTAGATCTGATTTTTGTGATATGTTTCACTGAAATACCATTTTGCGTTGAATTTTGTAAGAAAGCAGCAAACGTAGACAATTTTATGATTTTTTTTATGGACTAGATCGTTATCATTATAATTCAACTTATTTAATTCGAAGCCGACAATCCTTTTATTTTATAAAATAATGAAAGACAATCTGATCTGCCTATAAAAAAAGCACTATTCCAAGTGTTCTTCAATCGATTTTCTGGCATTGTTATTAGATTTTTTTAAACAGGAATAATTAGTTATGATACTGTCTCAATAAATTGTGTACTTTTTGCAGCTAAAAGTTGCATCCAACAATCGAATAATTACAGCAAAAAAAGCATCAATTAAATTTAATTATATACTGCTCTTTGAGAAAGTTTGCGGTCCCCAAAAGTTTCCCTCTTTGTGCCGCCTCTGCAGCCGGACGCACAAAGTAGAACTGAAAGGGGGGGCCACAACTGGGGCGACTAAATGTCCAAAAGCCGACATATTCTTATGCAAAATACACACAAAATGAAGCCCTTTTTTCTGCCTCGTTTAATGCTCTGCACGCCCAAACGTCAACCGACATTGTTTTTGTTGTCGTTGTCTGCTCTTGTTGGCCATGAAAATAAAGCCCAATTTATGTTTTTAGTTGTCAGTGATTTTTATTATGTGTCATAGCCAAAGGCCGACAAACAGAATATGCCTTACACGCATTTGTCTAGGACTAACTCTCTGTCTGTGTGTGTGTGTGTTTGGTTGCTGTGGATGCCAATTTCCGGTTTACGACGGAAATGGCTGGCCAGCCGCATGGTTGCTCATAAATATGGTCGAAAGTATACGGCAATGGCGTCAGGACAGTACGCAGGGCAATGCAATTTAAAACAACTCTTTATGTTGGCCCCAAAGTAACATAACTTAAGATATTTCGTCGAATAAAAATGTCAATCGATTTATCGATTAATCGGATGAAAAATTGCCATTGGCTTGGTTGAAATTGCATTATTAAAATCATGGCTGATGAAACGATAACGCTTAAAAATAAAAGCTGTAAAGTTAAAGCAATATTTATAAACTTATATAAAACTCGATTAAGCGTTATTTAAAGTGTCAATGTGTTGAGTTGATTTATTGAATATATAAATTGTTATTAAAACATTTTGAGGTCATAAATAGGAATTATTAAATATTTGGAAATGTTGATAAATATGACTATAAATGGCAATAATAATTTGCTATAATTTAAATTAATTTAAATTTTGGAGTGTTATAAAAAGTATCATGTAATATCAACATAATTTATATTAATTCAAATTAATTTAAATAAATCACAAATTTCTGTTAATTTAATAACTATTTTGCAATTAATAAAAAATAATAAATAATTCAAGAATTATGAACCAAATGCAATGAAAAATTACGTTTCGATCTTTAAAGAATCATTAAGAAATTATTGTATTATTGTGGAGTCTTCCAAGAGAATAAGTTGTTTATTTGAATGACAAGCAATGCTGTCCCATAAATTAAAACATATATGTTTTAAATTAATTTTTTTGGAAGGATAGAACAGGTTTAAAAAAATTTAGATAATTTTATATAAGAATAATTCTGTGACAGGGGCATTTTATTTTATTTTATTATTATGTTAATAAAACTATTTAAATTTTTGAGTAGATTTCATTCCGTAAAGCGGCTTCGTCTGAATTATCAATAGTTTTTAGCATTTTTAAAATTTTTTTTTTAAGTTTACATGGCAGAGGCTCAGTGGGATAATTTTTTAAATCGAATATAGAAACGTTTTATGGAATTGAAATCACCAAAAATTCCAAATCCGACATATGTTTGATTAATTTGCAATCCAACATTTCAATAGAATGGTATTTAATTTAATATATAATTACAATTTGTTTACATGCTTTTAAATAAGAATTTTATAAAAAAAACCCTTTTTTTTAAATTTAATTATTTAGCATGGAATATTTAGTATAACTTACCTTATAAAATAATCCTGTACAAACTCCTGATTCTCATCCATCCATGACTCCATGCGTGCATGCTCTGGATCATAGGGTCGACTATGCTGTGGCGATGTTGTCTGATGATAGTAATGTGAATACCCTGGATAATGTTGTTGCAGTTGATGCTGCTGCTGTTGCTGCTGGCACAACAAATGCGACTGTTGCTGTTGCTGCTGATGTTGCTGGTAGGCAGCAGCTGTGGTTGCAACATAGCCGACAGTTGTTGTATGATTGCTGCCGCCATTAATGTTGCTGCTGTTGCTGCCACCATTAATGTTGTTGCTGCTGCCGCTGATGTTGCTGTTGTTGCTGTTGTACTGATAGTGGGCGGGTAATTGCTGTTGCTGTGATAGCGGCAGGGGGACACCGGTGCGTGTGGCAATGAGCAGACTATGCTCACTCATACCGTACCCTGTGCCCCCCTGCTCCGCAGGCATTCGAGCTGCCAACTGCAGCGGCGTGGACGCTGGCTCCTCAATGCTGCGCAAATGCAGACCTAAAAAAAAAATAAAGAAAAGAGTTTTTAATTTTAAGCATGAATATTAAAGACAACTTTGAATTTATATAGCCTTATTTTTCTTTTATAGTATTTGTACTTTTATTGTATTGTATTTTTTTTTTTTTTGCTTGCTGTCCTGCTGACAGTTTTATGTGTGTGTGTACGCTCTCAATTCGATTGCACAACATTTGCATTGCAAATGACCAACATATATCCTTTAAACCGACGCCAAAGTCACGCGCAGCACGCGATTCAGCAGCGTAAAGAGGGGGTTAGGGGTGCACACAGCTACCAACTCCCCTTTACCCCTCTCTACCACTCTCTCTCTACTCCCTTGTATAGACCAATATGCAAATTGCTGTTGAATCATAAAAAACTGACACATGCCACATACACAAAACACTTTTGCTCTCGGTTTTACAATTTTAATTTTAGCACATTGCAAACCATTATAAATATATAAAAAAATATAAAAATTAGTTTGGGCATTGAAATTGAAATGCTTTAAACCGGAAAATACCCAGATTGTAGTCTTAATTCAATTTTCGGAACCAAAAAAGTGTTTAAATTTGTAAAGAATCAAACCAGCTCTTAATTTAATATATATTCGTAAATTTTTAAAATATAAATAATTATTTTTTAAGAGGCGGGCGAGGGCGTGAAAATAAATAAATTTTTGATAAGAAGCTTATCAGTAACAGAACATCAATTTAAATTATATTTAATGCTTTATATTTTTTCTCTTCAATTTAAAATACTACAAAAAATCTCGGTAAGTTTAGTTAAGCTTTTCTATTTAATAAATAAATCAAATTATAATAAAATATATTTTTCTGAAAAGTTCATAATTAAACATTTTTACCTTTTGTGATTTTCGGATTATTTTTTAATGTTCATTCTGTGTGATTTTTCTTGTAAACAAATCTGGCTCGAAAAAATGCTTTTCTTTTTTAACATTTTGGGAAACATTTTTTTTTTGTTCTTTTTGGTTCAATTTATTAAGGAAAAATAACAAAATTTACACATTTGGCTATAGAAATGTCATAGAGCAATTTACAATTTTTATTGTGGATTAAAAAAATTAAATATAAATTTATGTAGATTAATTTTCATTTTGTTTTCACTCAAAAATATTTATTATTGCTAAAGTTATATGTAAAAATTAAAAATATAACTATTTCATAATTTATACGAAAAAACAAAAAAAATTTTATTATTTGTATTATTATATATTAAAAATCAAATTTTAATAGATTATTTTCAATTAAGCGTTAAGAATACTTTCACTTCAGGTCAAATATTTTTTTTTTCAGTGCAGCATATTTCTATTAAACATTGGCACATGACTTAGAACTCTGTTAAATTTCAAAAATGCATTTAAGCATTAAAAAAAAAGAATCTTCCCATAAACAAACAAAATGCATAAAATTGTTTTGCTCTAGTGTTCAAGAAACAATTTAAAACAGAATATAAAAATTACAAAATTAAAGCTCATAAAATATAATTCTATAAATTTTTTTTTCCAAAAACTGTGCCCATAAATTCAACAAAATTGCTTTTCCAGCTCATCAATTTGGGAAGGCCCGGCCCAGTCACAGGCTCAACAGACTGTCGTGTGACAATTAAGAGCATTTAAGGCTTACTTGTCTCACTTGCTGGCACATGCGGCGTATACGTAATGCCCGTAAATAAGCTCAAAATGCGACACCAGGTTCAAGTGGCTGCAAATGGTGTCGCCGCCACGTTGCTTTCAAAACTGTGTGCCAAGTTATACATTAACCGGAAATATTGCCAATTTCCGTAAAATATTGACAATGTCTACCAAAACGCCCTGTTCCCCTCTCCAACACAACATCTCCCTTTAGTGCATGTCTGGCTGCTGGTAATGGCGCCCATTGAGCGCCTGATTAAGTGCTAAAAATAGAAATAAATACTTGTATCCCTGTGATGGATGTCTCAGGATATCAGGGCAACGGCGAGTTTGTTGCCAACTGAAAATTGTGACTACTGTATGGGGGTATATAAATTTGATTTATGATATACTTTTTGTACACAACACACAACAAAATAAGTCAAACTCACAAACACGCACAACAAACACTCAACACACAAATAAAAGGACTCGACTTGACTCCTGACAAACTGACAATTTGACTCTCGGATAAGCTGACAAACTGAAGCACTTACAAATGGATGACGTTTGTTTTGCAAACTTTAATTTATGAGTTTTTCTTTATTTTTTTTCGGTCGCTTTTGTCGCTTTTGTGGTTCTTTAAATTGCTGCGCAGCAAGAGAAAAACAAGCAATGTCATGGACTATGAATAAAGAATGAAAATTCCAGAAGAAAAATGTATTTCGGACATATTTTAAATATTATTATGCAAAGTCATTGAATTTTGTCAGTTGAAAGTTTTCTCTTCACATATAATATCCTGTATTAAAATCAATTTTAATTTAATTAATTTTATACCCTTCTTTTGTTATTCACAAAATTATATATCAAACATAAACAGAAATTTTAGTAATAAAAAAGTTTTCGATAACATATAAACGAGGAAACTTTCGAGTGAAAATTGCAATAAAAATAAATCACACAAGGATTTAAATTTTCACAAAATACACAAAAACCTGGGTTGTAAATTAACTTTAATCAATCCAATTAATTACAATTTGTTGTTTTTATTTTAAATATTAAGCAAATTGCCTACAAAATTTGTTGTTAAGCAACACAGCCAATTATTTTTCCCTTATTGCAATTAAGTCCAATTAATTCTTATTTGCTGCAATAATTATATTTAAATATTTATTTATGTATACATTTCATGGAAATTGTATGCAAATTGATTGAATATTTCTGTAAAATAATAAAAGCAGCAATTTCTTTATAAATTGTTTGTAGTGACAATAAAATATATTTTCTCTTTACAGCATATTTTTATTAAAAAGAAATATTTCGCTTTTTTATTAAAAAATATATTTATTGGAATTTATTGTTTGTTATGCAAAAAGTTTATTATATTGACCTGTGAGCTGTAATCAAATTTAAAAATGTTTACAATTTATATTAAACATTTTTTATATTACATTTTTTGCAACATAAATTTTCCATTTTTATTCAAGCAAAGTTAAATAAACATTTACAATTTTTTTTACCTAAATTCAACAGTATAAAATCGCATTCTATATTCTCCTTTGTGAAAATGCATAAAGTTGCAGCTTATTCGAGGAATTCTCGTTCATTTTGGAATTTTCTTTTATTCATTTTGTAAATTCTCTGGTTTAAGCTACTTACTAATAGAAGCTTCAAGGAAGCTCCATGTCGGCTACTTAATGTTGATAAATTTATGAGCAACTTGGGGCGTGATGGGTTGGTTGGGGTAAGGCAAAGTGCTTGACAAGCTGCAGCAAGGGCTGCATTTGCTTGCCACATGCATGCATGCATTTCTATATCCCCATCACCTCCCTAACCTTAGCCCCAGCTCACATTTGTGCCACATTTAATCTTTTAAGCTGCATTTGCCTTGGTAGAGGCAATATGCAACATGCAACATGCTTAAGCTGCTGCAAAACATTTGGCAGCACTCTCTCAATGCATACCCCTTGCCCCACCCTCCTACCCTATACTTTGCTACCTCTTAGCCCACTCAAAGTTAAATGACAGCGTTATGGGGCAACAGCAACGCCCCCACCACACATTGGCATCCTGCAACTGCTGCGGTTTGATGGTGCGTCAGCTTTATATAAGACATCTCTGCTCCAGGCGTCGAAGAGACTTGCAATGGCAAAATTTTTACCCTACATTGCAATGGAATTTTTGCTTTTAGCAGAAATAAAAAAAAATGTATATATACTATATAAATATATATAAATAGAAATGCCACTTATTAAAAAGTTTGCTCGACTAAAAGATGTTATTTAAATGTAATTAAAATAATGAAATTTTATTATAAAATGAAACAAGGAAAACTTTGTTTATGAATCAGAAAACAATTTAGTGTAATTTCAACAATTTAAACTATCTTATATAATTATCAATAACTTTCGTAACAGATATCGAATATAATATAATATTAATATTAAGCGTATTAAGACAATTCTTTTATTAAACAATATTAATAATTTATAAATAATTTTGACTTTAGGATTACTATTTACATATTTCAATTGGTTTAAATTTGTAATAATTTAATCTTAATCGGTTGCCAAGAGTTTAAATTTAATAAGTATAATTTTTTAGGAAATTTTCACTAATTAATAAGTAGCCTTAGCTTTTTGAAATTATTACCATTTTTGTATTTTCTATAAAGGTTAGTGTTATTTATCAAAATAATATATCTTCCAAAAATAATTTTAATAGGAAAATAGAATTGCAAGTACTATTTGAAAGTAAAACTCAAGGATTTATAAATTTTTTTATATTAGCAAAGCACTTGTTCGGTAAAATTTGATTAATTTTAATTTCAGCTGAACCTTAAGTGAATTCAAACATAGCGAAATTAAACCGCAAAAGCTTTGAATAAATTTAAAAATTAAGTAATTATGGATAAATTCATTAATTTAAAATATAGTTGAAAGCGAAAATCAGAAATAGGTTATTTTTAAATCATTTTGAAATATTTTTTTGATGGAATATTTTAGAAAAAAAAAATAATTAAATATTTCCACGCCAAACATCACTTAAGGTAATTAAATTATAAATAATTATAAATTGTGTGACTAGTATTTATAATATTTTTTGTTTTATAACTTATAACCCAGTTGAACTTTAAGTGAATTCAAACGTAGTGAAATCAAATCGCAAGCTCTTGAAATTGTTTAAAAATTAAACAATTTAAAAAAAAAATTCACTAGATTAAATTCTAGCTTAAAGTAATAGTGGAAAAACTAGCTTTAAATAAAATGGAAAAAAATTTAGTTTTTAAATCAGTTAGAAATATTTCCTTTATAAAATATTTAAATAAAAAAAAATAGATTCAATATTTCTACTTCAAGCTTCACTTAAGTTAATTATATTATAATCAATATTAAATTACTTAAAAATACGATTGGTTTACCAACTTGTATGTCTTGTATTTATAATATTTTTTAAAATATTGTTTTATTATTATATCAATTGTTTTACAACTCATATACCCTATAGAATATTTTTAGAGTCTAGGATATATGCAATACACATATAAACATGTGCATGTTATGTATTTTGGTTTTGCACTGTGAAAGTCAAATGTAAATTGAAAGTTGGCAAATGTGCCAAAGGAGAATTCTTTCACTCGAACACAGTCTCAGGCTACATTTAAGTTGTGTTATATGAGGGCAATGGATCGATGTAGGAAGTTTCTTCTTTTTTTCATTTTTTTTCATTTTTTTTTTTGTACAAGTTTGTCATGCATTAAACAACTTATTCTTGTTGTTGTTGTTGTTGTTGTTTCCCTTGTGTATGAGAGTGACAAAATTGTTTTTCCTTCGTTGCAAGTTTACCAATTTTTTTACTTTTCTTCAAGTCATCTTGAGCTAAAAGTTTGTTTTTACTTTTATTCTCACCTGTTGTTGCCAATGTTTCCGATTGTTGTTGTTGTTGTGGACTATGCGTTGGTGTTTGTTGTTGCTGCTGTTGTTGTTGTTGCTGTTGTTTACTGTTTTTGTTTTTATTTTTGTAGCGACAACCACGAAATCGACACATACTTGCCGCTTGGCCCATGGGGCCCGCCAGCAATGCAAATGTTAAACCCTCCGTTTTAATGAATTTAATTTTGTCAACTTTAAGCAGCGTCGATGCGTATTGAAAATTATATTTATTATTATTATTTGTGGTTGTTGTTGTTGTTGCTTTAATTGACGACTCAATTTTGTTGGCTTTGCAGCCTTTAGATGGCCGCCAGTTGTTAACAAAGATTTGTTAAATATTTGAATATATTTTTGTTTTTTATTGTTTTTTATTTTTGGCTTTGCAGCACTTTGTTGCACTTGCATAATAACTTTTTAGTTGTTTAAATTGTTAATTGAATATTCTGAGCTGCTTGTGGCACTCTCAAGACCTGTTGCAAGTTGTTTATTTATTTAGATTTATGAGTTGCACGTACAGCAGAAAAACAAACTTTGTCAAGGGAAAAACTCAAAAACTCTTTTATAATTTTTGCATATTTTTCTGCAACATTTCCTGAACATTTCATCAGCTGCATTTATATGATTTTTCCATTTTCTATTTTTTTCTTCAGCTTTAAGCTGCGGCTTTTGCCTCTGGCAATTCAATTAACACTTAAGCCGCAGCCCAAATGCATTCCAGACAGACGCCAATTGACAAGCAAACAAAAGCCAGAAAAGGCCTTTAACAATATACAAGGGAACGTCAGGAGGTGGACTGACAAGAGGGGTTTCGGCGAGGGGTAAAAGTGTGGGCGGCCACGCGACCAACAATAACAATGCCCCTGATGCAGCCCCAGTCAAAGGGAGGGGCAGAGGCAGAGGCTGAGGCAGAGGCAAAGGCACTGAAAATATCAGTTAAATAAAATCAACATTGGCCAACAAACAACTCGAAACGGCCAACAAAAATGCCCGTGTATATATATACGTAAGCCAAAAGTAAACAGGGCAGGAATAAGGATTCGAATTGAAGATACCCTATACAAGGTATTAGATAGGGCAGATGCGCCAAGATTGTACTCTTGACTCTTGCTGTAACTTGGCAGAGTGAACAAATTTTCGAGGACATTGAAAAAATTTTCTTTAAGATATTATTTATAAAAAGAAAAGAAAATTATAATTTTATTATGGATTCCATAGCAAATTGTTCGCCATAAATTTTATATTAAGCATAATATTATATAGTATATCAAATAATAATAAATAAATATAATCTGTTCATTTTTGACAATTGTTAAGGTATAGAAATTTTTCGCAGTGGAAATTATATAAAAAATAAATGAATAAGGAAAGTTTTGTCTAGTTTAATTTACCCAGTTTACTCACAGTTTACCCTACCTAGTTTTTCCTAGAATTGCATAAATATTTTTTTATCGAGAAATACTTTCAATTGAGTCTATTTTTTTGTTGAGTGATTTTACATCGATAATTCTTTTCTATCATGTTATTTTATACATTAAATGTTCTCTCAATCGTAGACTTATATTTTTATTAAACAAACACTTTCGAAATGAAGAAATTCTCTTTACCGGAAAGTTCTCTATATGGAGATCTTTTATTAATTGAAATTTTCACTTTATTGGCGATTTTCCCATTTAAAATATTTCTTTATCTATAAGTTCTATAAGTTCTCTCTAACGAAAACATCTTTCTATTGAGTATATACCCTCTTATTTTTAAAAGCACAAGTCACCAAGTAAATGTTTAAATAAAAGCAAACAATCTTCCTCACTTCTATACGCTGTAAAAAGATTTTATGATTAAAATATAAGAGCCAGCATATTTTATGAGCATAAATTTACTTAAGACGAAATTTGTTTTACTTTAATCTTATATGAACACTGGGTATACGAATTAAAATAAAAGCAATTCTAAACAAAATCTTAAAACAGAGAAAACCCGCAGAATTTATAAAGTTGTTAATAATTTTCGAATTGCAAAAGGTCCCACAAAAATTAAATTTTAAAAAATTATTTTTACTATTCATTTTAATAGCACTTTAATAATTTTTTTAAAATATATATTAGGTATATAGAATTTCTTGTATATTGCAAATAAATTTGTAAATAAATCTGTAGCATTTTTGTTTACAAAAAAAAAAAAAATTATATGGCGTAGCATCAACCGAAAGTTTTAAGCGAAATTAAATATCAAAATTTTTTTATATATAATTCAAGTTCCAAACCGAAATACGAAAACGTGAAATTAGTTTGAAAACTCTTTGGCACAGGGGAAAAAGAAATAACTTTTGTAGAACTAATGAGTTAGTTAGTTTGCTGGTTTAATATAGTTAAGTCAGTTTACTAATTCAACACTCCAATCAACTTTTTAATGAAATTTGTTTAGTTTTTGAATTTATTCGTTCAGAATTAAGTTTTTAGAGTTTTAAATTAAGGCAAAAAATTCTGCAAAAATTTGCACATACTCAAAAATAACATAAATACCCTGCATAAAGAAATATTTCAGCTCAAAGAACCCAAAAAAAAAAGAAAAAAAAATAACATAGAGGTGAATATTGAACATTGCAAAGAGTTTGAATTGGTTTAGATTTGATTTTGGTTTTTGGATTTTGGACTTTGTTTGCATGTGACATGCAAAAAAAAAAAAGGAAAAAAAAATAGAAAAGCTGCAAACATACACTCTTGGGTTTTTCCCCGTTGTCAGTCTAACATTCAGTCAATATGCCAATATTGAATTAACGCCTTCAATATTGGCTCTCTCTCGACACTTGACTTGAAGAGATTTTCAATGATTTAATTTGAATTTGCCAGCTGTTGCATCATTCGCGTTTGGCAAACGACACTTGACAGCGAAAATGATTTAATTTCCGTTTCAGTAAATTGTAAATTGAAATGCAACTGCATCAGGCAACAATAGAAATCATCATCATCATCATTATTATCAGCCAGACAAGTGGCAGGCAAAAGAATTGCATTGTTAAGAAACTTAGCCAAAAAGCGAGAGTGTGTTCAAGTTGATTCGGATATCGATATTGATACTCTGCCTGGCTGATTGCAAGTTTCACAATGAGCAGCGATTTCCCATTTTGTAATGTATGTCGATTGCCCAAAGTGATTGTTTGAAATTTGAAATGCAGCAGCAGCAGCTGTCATCAGCAGAAAAATGGCAAATAATATATTGATGAAATTGTAGCCAGAAAATGAACAGCTGCAGTTGAAAAAATAAAAGAGCAAACAACTAAATGCATTTCAACAAATTTTGAATTGAATTTTATATTAAATAATATACAAAGTAACAATTAGCAAAGAAAATAAGAAAGTAGCAAAAATTGAGTAATATTTAAGGAAGGGGAAAATATCGAAAAATAAAGTAAAAATTGATTTTGAAAGCAACGAGTTAAATACAGCAGCGAGTGTAAGAGACGAAAAGAGACAGGAAAAACGAAAAAAATTTAGCCAAAAATGATATAAAAATGCAACAATTTAAACAAATTTTTTTATTTTATTTTTTAATTTTAATTTATTTTTTTATTAGCTTTTTAAGCAAAGAATTAGCCCTCAATTTTGCCCACGATAATGCTATTAGCTCAGAATGGGGGACACACTTTATTAAAGGGACAAAAATTTTAGGGACAAAGCCATCTACTTCTAATAACCCGAATGTATTCTCAAAATTACAACAAAAAAAAATAAAGCAAAAATAAAATTTGACAAAAATATAATTTGGATACAAAGTACCGAGTTGGAATGCAGCAACTAGTGAAAAGTGACGAGTAAAATTGCAGTAAATAATAAGCAAGTTAACAATTATTAAATTGAATTTAAAGTTAGACTATAAATTAAGTAGAAATTTATTAGCGACTCAATAGCTACCCAAAAAGGATTTTTTCATTAAAAAAGAGAAAACTAATTTTAAAAATAAAGAATAAAACTGCAAAGACGATTAAAGAAGTTAGGAATTATGAAATCTGTCTTAAAAGAGACGTGTAGAAATTGAGTAGCGAATAAACAATTTAAAAAAAAAGTTTTGTATTAAAAGCAACGAGATGTTGTCGAACGTTTATCTTGAAACTGACAAGCAAAAATTGAGTATCAAATATTGAAGTTTGAATTAGTAAAAAAATATTTAAAAATAAGACTCATCTTATGGATTCAAGATTCAAGTATTCTATTGAATATTAAAAAAAAAAATAATTCATTAAAAATATATTATTCATTTGACACCGAAATATTCATAAAAATAAATAATTGTATATACAATTTTCTAACTTTTTCACTTCTATTTTTTAATACAATAAATATAGTTTGCTATAGTAGCTTCTAAAAGCTTGATAGCACTTTGAAAAGTTATGTTAAAATATATCATATACGCGCTGTTAAGCACACTAAAAATAAACTTTAAAATAAAGTTTTGTCAAAGATCATTCCACACAACAATAACTATAAAACAATGCATAAATGCCCAAAACAACAACCTTAAACATTTACATATTCCAATACTAAAAACAAAGACAAAACACAATATTAATTTATCTAAAATTTAATGCATTCCAATTACTTTTGAAGCTGTGCAAAAACTTTTAAACTCAAGTCTCTGCCCACACAAACAAACAAATTGCAAAAGTTTTCAAGTTTTTCATTAAAGTACCAAGAAGATAGTAATATAATATAATTTCAGTGAATTTATAATTGCATAAATTACTTTTTAATAAATTAAAACTATTTATACATTTTTAATTACTTTTGTAGATGTGCACATCCAATTAACATTTAAATAACTAAAATATTTTATTTTTAAGTAAAGAAACTGTAAATGAGCTGCTCATTCTATGAATTCCCTCATACAAAGTTAAAACTTGCAGTAGTTTTTTTTTTTGTTTTTTTTTTTTAATTTGTTGCTACATTGCTCATACGCAACGCAGTCTCCTCCCTCTTGAACTATTAAAATGTTGCGCTCAGTTCTAAACGATTTGCAAGCTATTTTTGCTATCTTTTTCTTGGTACTCGTATCTACCCCTAGCAACCGGTGGGTAACCACAGCAACGACAACGACAACCACAAACAACAACAACAACCAAAAACAACAGCAACAACAATAGCAAAAGCCACAAAAACTATTTTTATGCCAATGGCGACAACCGCAAAAACCGCAACACAGACATAGAAATACATAAAGATACACCACACAGATACACACACACACACACTCACATTTACTATTACTGAACGCTTAGCGGTCGCTTACATTATGTCAATAGCATAGGTAAAAGTAATCAAGGGGTAGCGTGGGGTATGCTGGGTGTGTGTAAGGTGTGTGGGGTTGCGTCTGTCCGCCCAACTGTCCATGTCTGGCTAAGCAAACGATGTTCATTAATGGCGCACGCCAGAGTTTTTGCGAGCGGCAAGCTAAGATAACAGATAACAAATGCTACACTTGGAGAAATAATATAGTACGTTGTAATAGCAATTCAATTTTAGACTGCGCAGCATTTAGAGCTGTAAATTGTTGCACATAAATTGAATTTTATATCAGCTACTTTCACTTAAAAAAAAAAAAAATAAAAATAAAAAAAAATAAAAAATAAAAAAAATTTACAGACTCCCTTAAAAATTTTACTAAATATACCGAAGCGTTGCAAAATTTCAATTATATTAGTGAATTAAACTAATAGATAATTATTTAAAAAAATATATCACTAAAAATTATTTATTCATCAACATGATTAATTTTAAAAGAAGCAGCAAACATATTACCTGATTAAAAATAGGGTGACCATATAATTGAATATAATTTAAGGCATGTTTAAAAAAATACATTTTCTTTTAGAGAGATTTTAAAAAAAATTTTGTTTTTTTTACGATTTTAAAAATAGCAAAGTATTTGAAACTATTGCATAAAAAAGACCATATTGAAATAATATTATTAAGAAAAGTATTTCAAAGGCTAATCGCAGTGTAAAGTATGGATTCACTCTTTTAACTGAACTCACTTTTTTGATATGCAATAATTCTATTTTAAATGCGAAAATTATTACAAACATTTAATATGATTAGAAAAAATACAAATAAATATAGTGCGCGGGTTCGATTTCGATTGAAAATCAAATAATTCTCAACGGATAACAAGTTGGAATTACAGGCATATTTTTGACTTGATTACCGTTTAATAATTTATTAATTTAAGCTTTCAATTAATGATTGAGCAGGTTTAAAAATTAACTATAAAAGATAACAACAAAATAGTATTTTAATTAAAAATTTTAAAACAAATAAAATGATTCGAAGTTGAAGGTACTTGGCAAGAAAAGCAAAAATAAATGCATTTTATTTTTATTTAAAAAAATACATTAATTAAAATAAAAGCTTATTTTGGTTCGGTTGGTTTTTTTTTGTAATAAACTATTTTTTTTCAGTGTATATGCATTTAGTTACTAGAGTTTCGTACATGCTATTCAATGGGTCGACCTTTTCATTTTCTTTATTCATTTCGAATTTTTCTTTTTTTTCTTTTTTTTTTTGTTGGCAATGCAAACAGACAACAATGTCTGCACACACACCAGCACACACACACACCAACACACTCACTTACACAATTTTAGATGATGATACAAATTGGTGTGAGTGGGCGTAAAAGTGTCATTAGGCGGCGACGACAAAACGCGTCACGAACTTGAGCATCGATTAGTGAAGGACAGCAAAAGCAGCAGCAGCAGCAGCAGCAGCAGCAGCAGCAGCAGAAGGACATTGAAAGGACCTGTCCACAAGCAAACAAACATACAAACATACATATGTAGTAGTTACAAGCATTTGCATTGCAAAGCTCAAAAGCGTTTGGATCAATAACCTGTTGCTAAACACAAAAAAAAAATGAAAATAAAAAAATAAAATAAAACTACAAGTCATCAAACCACAATGTTTTCTTTTATTAACTATTTCGTTTTCTTTGGCAACGCGGCGTTTGCGTGATACAAAAACGCAACAAAAATTTTGCTGATTTTAGCGCCAACTTGTGAATTATGATTATAAACTATAAGAAAAAAAATTGCGATTTATGTATAATAAGAAAGAAAAAAAAATCAAAATCAATTATAATATTATAAAGCGTGCGCATGTAAAAATTAAAAGAATTAAAAAAGAGTTTAAATAGGCCTACATACGTAACTTGTATTTAAGGAGAAAATTAAAGATTTACCCCGTTAAATTTGAGGCTGCTGCTTTAGTAATTGAGTAAATAAACAATAAATCTCATTATCACATCCCTGCTCGTGCATTCAATTATTATCACAACAAGCCGCACACACAGAGCCCACAAAACAGATTCGAATTTAAACAACACACAAAACACACACTGAAAATATAAAAATAATATTAATAATACTGTCTGGTAATGACAATACTACATAATATAAATAATTATAATTATAAGAAAGGAAACATATCTGTTTTAGTGTGTCGAATTTTCAACACTCTTCTAGAGTTGCTTATAAATATGCTCAAACGAAATCTAAATTCTTAATTAATAAAATAAACTTTATTTGTATTGGAACTCAATTTAAATTCAATCGTTTTTTATATATTATATTAATCTAATTTTAAACAATTTTAGTCTACATAAAGACTATAATAATATATAAGTTAAATAAATTAAAATAAAAGTAGAACTTCATATATAAAATTTTGTTAAGAAATATGAAAAACACAACTAAGTCCTTTAATTTTCGATCAATTTTTCCTACGGCAACTTCAGATAATATTATACATTTATCGAAATACGATAAAAATGTATCATTATTTATATTTATTATATATGCATATTATATCTAATATAAACATATATCTATTAAAACTTTCTTATGTTCAGTTTGTTTGCGATATTTTGAAAAGATAGCTAAATATTCCCTTTTTTAAAAATGTTTCGAGTACAACATCTTAATTTTCGATCGATAGTTCCTATGGCAGCCAAAAGATTTAGTGATCAGATTTTTTATCAAATAATCCATAAGCCAATCTAAAACTTTCAGTTTGCTTGATATATCCAAAGAAACAATTAAATTTTTTTCAAGGGCCGTAACGATTTTGATGAATAATTAAAAATGTCACTTTTAGAAGTTATTTAAGGATTTTTAAATTATCTATTATAATTAAGATATATTTCATAATTTTGCGAAAAAATTACAAATAATTGTTATTATTGAAATTTATTAAAAATAATTTTTCTTTGCAAAAACTAAATTTTTAACTGATCGCTCCAATGAAATCTATATAATTACTAAATTTATCAATTCCGACTAACATACTTTCGGAAAGAAAAAAATTTAATATCTGTGGCATTTTATATCAAGTAAACGCTGAAACTGACACCTTAGCTAAAATATATATAAAGGCTCAAAAAATTCTCCCTTCAATGCCTCACACATTTCATCATTGATATGTAAAACACCCTTCTGCTAGAGTATAACAATAATAATAATAATAACAATCAAGTCAATATGAAAACAAAAGCCAAAAAGGCAGACAATCAAAACAGAGACAACAGACATCTTGATAAAAAAAAAGAAGGCTGTTATCAAAGTTTTGCCAGACACCAAAAGTTTCACAATTTATTCATTTTATTTGTAGATAATTCTTTAACTGTTATTTTCATTAATATTATTATTATTATAATTCGCACGAGCAAATTGTCTAATGCGCACTTATTAAATTAAATTGTGAGTTTGCCAACATTTAAATTCAGTTAACACAGAAAAAAAAAATAAAAACAGTTTTGTTGGCCATCTTCGATAGCTTTAAATGTGCATTTTTATAGCCTGCATGGTTTTGGCTAAAACTGAAGGCGTTGGGGGAGGCGTGGCAGCTTTATGATAGCCATAAAACCAAAACAGTTGGATTGTAGTATGAAGAAGAGTACAAGTTGTGTGCCAACTGACGATGACGGTGACCTTAACTGTAGCTAATGCTGATAACATTTGACATTTAACTATCGAAACTTTAATATAACTATAAACGCACATACATACTATATAAGAGTACTTAAATATATATGTTTCATTTTATTGTTATGCCCTTGGCAACTCAATTTTTATATAGTACATTATATGCTTATCGAGCATTCAGGCATAATATTGACATGTCCTATGCAGCTTAAGCAGCTTTGAAAATAAAAATTTTTCTATATTTTTAAAGAATTCTTAGAGATGATACACCTTTTTCTTTAAGAAATTATGAATATATTTACATGTATATTTCAGAAAATTATGAACCATTTTCAGACTTTCCAAATACTGATATACTTGCAATGTTAAAGCTCAACTTTAAGCAATTTTTTACTGCACAATATTAAAATCTTGAAAAATTAACAGAAAATAAATAAAAACAAGTCCATGTTGAACAATTAAGCTGAGATTAACACTGAACAATTTTCATATATATTTCTTACTTTTATTTCTGCAAGAAACGATTGCCATTTCAATGCCCGCATGTGTTCCAAACACACACATACACACATTATACACCGGGCACACGCTGCGTATGGGTAATTTCGCATACGGCAAGCATAAAAAACAAAATCTAATTGCTGTTTTCATGCGAACGACTTTAATTATAGCTAATTTTAATGACTTGTATGCAATGTTTATGAGGGGCCCCCACACACACACACAGACACATACACACACACACACACACACATACACTCACACACACACACTCACACAATCGTTAAAGAGCACGCGCCGTATGAGTAATATTTGTATTTGTTTCTTGTATTTTGGGCACAATTTTTAATCATTTTTCTGTGGTATTTTGCGGCAATCGCATTTTATTCAAAAAAACGATTAAACCAACAACATTTCTAGGAAAAATTTAAATTCTATTCAATTTTATTTGTCGCATCTCACATTACCAATTTAATATCTTACAAGCCGAGATATTTGTTGCCTTGACTGTCAGGCTACTTGAGTAAGATTTTCAATTTGTACGCCGAGTCAAGTTTTGCTTTGTCCGTCTACACTCTTAGATGAAGAAATATTGAAATTGTATGCGTTGTGGGGTAAGAAGCAGCCGCAGCCGAAGCAGCAGCAGCAGTGGCATGAAATGGCGCAAAGGCGTCGCCAGTTAGTTCCTTATCATAAATCTTTTTGTCGCAAACTTATTTCCTTACCAGTTACACAGTTGTCTCAGCTCTTGTTGCCACGCTTTGTCAAGAAGTCGAAGGAAAAAAAAATTAAATACAAAATAGCAGTTGGACTTAACAAAATTTAAATACTCTTGCAGAAAAAGTAGTATTTGGTAAAAAAAAAAATTAAAATATTAATTATTATACACAACAATAAAGTTTCTTATAGAAAATATAGATTTATGATTGAGTGTTTCAACGATATATAAATCTAAACTATATTGATTAAATTTATTTCTATATTTTACCAAAATATGTTTATAGATTTTGTAAGGTTTTTTAAACAAAAATTCATATTTGTTGTAATTATTACCATGACAGCTAAGTAAAATTTAAAGTCTTTAATTCCATAATTCCATATTTTTTTAAACCAATTTTCTCAGCCACAAATTTAAGTTATAAGGTCCCCAAACCATTTCCAAATACTTTTAAATTTGTTTTAATCAATTTTGATGTTACCTATTTATATTTTAATAAAATATCAGTTTTATCTCCTTAAAAAAATTATATTTTGATACATTTATTTTTTATCAATTCAGAGAGACCAATTTTTTTTTTATTTTATTATTATTATTTTATTAGTTCTGCGGAAATTGAAACACCTAAAAATGTCAAATCCGAATAATTTATTTGAAAAAGCTAAGAGGAATAGAATTGATAATAATAAGTGTATAAGCGCAATAAAAATAAATAGATAATTGGTAATAAAATATATATAGATTTCTCTTATAATAATTTGTGGTATTTTGAGAAAAAAATAAATTGATAATAAAACATATAAAATTTCGGTTTTTTTTTAATAAAATATCATTATTATTGAGAATTTAGATAGCATCAATATATTGCTGATAATCTGGAATGTATATATTTTTTTAGAGCCCCCGACACCATCTTTGATGTGCTGCACATTTCATAACAAATTTCTTACACCTCCCCTATAAAGGGTATTAAAAAAGCAAAAGGCTGTCAACATTTGAATACAAGACAATGTTTTATATTACGAGAATGCTGTGTGTATTACAAAACACTTTAAAAAAAAAGAAAAAATAAAATTTAATTGAATTTCTTTAAAGAATTTTCTGCACTTCTCTACTTAACAATTACATGTAAAATATATTTGATGTTTGGCTAATTTAATAACTGCAGTAATGCATAAAAAACATAATTTCTATTTGGGTTAATTTAATGTGTGTGTGTGTGTTTATGTGTTTGTAGGCTCTCTTAAGCTAAAGTATGTCCTCTGAAATTTCTCTGAAACTTCCCTACCATTTTCCCCTATTTTCTGTGTGTTTGAGTTATCATTATGACATGCTCAAAATTACCAATGACAAACGTGCTTTGACTGTCAAAACATGCATAGATGTACGAAAATATATATGTATATAGTACATAGTATATGTATCTACAATTCAAAGCTGAGGTCAACATTCAGTGGGCGTGGCAGGCAGGCAGGCGACGGCACACTGATTGCGCCCACTCAACGGATTTGACTGAGGACAACAACAAATAAAGCCAAGTAACTTTTGGCCAGAAACATGTCTTCCAACAGCGAGCAAAATTAGTTTGTTTGTCTATCGTTTCGACCCTCCCCCATCGGCCCGCCCGCACTCTATTGAACTGTGCGGTTAAGGATGCAGGGCGGCGCCCCTGTGTTGCTAGGAAGCATTTTTTTTTTTTTTTTTTTTTTTTGGCTCTTGCCACGAATTTAAATGGCACATTTAAGATTTTGATTAAATAATTTTATGTGTGCAACAAGAACAACAGCTGTTTGCAACAAAAAAAAAAAGAAAAAATTCCATACTGCATATTAAGCATACGCCGTGTGAACAGACTTGGAAATATTATCTAATGTCTAATGTTATTCAATGTATTATTCTGTGGCCACATTCGATTTTTTTTGTGATTTTTTTTTTTTTTGATTTGGGTTTTTGTTTGTTTAGGAGGCCAAGATATGGCAATTATTGTCAGCTGTTGTTAGAAGCCATGTTGTTTATATTATATGAGATTATGGTATTTTCAATATGTGTTTTTTTGTTAAAATGTAGGTCAGGTTTTGTTGAGTTTGCCCTTTTTTTTTAAACATATTTATTTTGTCTGTTTGCAGTTGATTTTTTTGACTTTAATTCTTTGGTTAATATGATGTATATTTTACACATAAATTTTTATTTCTCCTTTTAAGCCTTTGCGATTCTTTGAAAAAGTTGTTTAAGTAATAAATATTACAAATATGTTTGAAGTTAAGAAAAGATATAAAAATAAATTAATGAAATTTTCAACATTCAAGACTTGCTTCATAAAAAATGCTTTTAATATTGAATCTAGTTTGATTTTCCCATTTAAGAATATATATTTTATTTTATGACAATTTCTTTTACTTTATTTTATTTTATATATTTATTTTTAATTACTTATTTTCATTTTAATAACCAATTTATTTTGTTGTCCCAGTTTCTTGTTACAGTTTTTTTTCTGCAACGCCAAAGTTGAATAATTCTACAATCTTTGTTGTGCCATAAAATATTTATTGTTATTATTATTGGCAGCAACACTGTAAAGTTCAATATACACAAATCATTAATTAAATTATGTGACAATAAAAAAACAAGACCGTGAATCGTTAAAAGTCGAACGTGAGCTGCCAAAGCTATACTACAAATTTGATAAATTAGCTCACACACACAACAATAACAACAATAATACATAACAATAATAATAATTATTATTAATTAATTAGCGCCGTGGCGTTTATGATTATGAAGAGCAAAAGGAATCCCCTTCAATGGCAAAGGCTCAACTTATAAAATATTATATTGTAAATACAAATATTAAATCCAAAACAATTAATTAGTCAAAGTTAATGGAGCAAGATATATAAGATATATAAATATATATGTATTTGAATGTATATATATTAATATAGTATATTCTATTGTATTATTTACTTGCTGTATTTTTAGTTTTGGAAATGTACTTAAAAGCCAAAGCGGCAGCAATTAGTGGACAAAGAAGGAATTATTTTTGGCTTGTTTGTCTTTTTTTATACCCTAGCAGAGGGTATTATAATTTGATCAGGAAATTGAAAGGTCATTTTCTACTACAGCGTATTCCAGAAGAAGAAATATATATAAGTTTATAGAGCTTGCTCAAAAAATATTTTTTATATTTTAAATAAACTGGAAAATTCAGCTTTTCTCTAGCAGAAATTTATATACGCCCTTGCACTGGATCTGGTTATTATTTTATGTAAATGTCACATAAAAAATCTCTTAAAAATATTTTTTTGTTTTTCCCAATTTCTCGCAATTTCTCAATTTGCTGAGAATTTATTTATGACAGTTTTTTGTATATTAAACATCATTTAAATATTGAATTTTATTATGACCAAACGCTTGTTTCTGCAAGAGTATTTAAGCGTCTTTATAGCAAAGTTACATTCTACTTTTTTTTTGTTATTTTGGCATTCTATTTCGTGTGCTAAAATTAGCGTGCAACAAAAATAAAATTACAATAAAAAAAAAACATTGACCGTCAGTGACTTGCACTTGGCGCGTGACGTCAAAGCCAGCTCGACACACACACACAACACACATTCAACACACACTAATGAAGACAAAGCAGTTATTTATTTAGCTGCAGTTTGCCAAAGGGTTAAGTAGGTTGGTTGGGTGGGTTGTCTTGGGATTTGGGTTGCCTTCAAGGCTTTCAAGGCTGTTGCTGTAGCTAAAGATGCTGTTGCTGCAGCCGCATCTTCAAGTGGCAGACATTTTGTTGCTAACAAATGCATTGCATACTTTGCAGCAGCCACAACCACACACACAGCTGTATACACATACACACACACACATACACCTGTAGTGTGCACTTGAAGCAACTTAAAGCTGAGCAGCAGCTCATGTAATTAAAAGCGTCTCAACTTAAATGCGAGAAATACACGTTGTATTTGTAATAGTATTTACACACGCACACACACAATACACACACACACACACACTCGAACACACACACATACACACAATACACATTCAGTCAAGTCAAGCATAAAAATCAACAACAGTCAATGAACCTCTGATCAGAGTGTGAGAGTAAGAGAGAAAGACAACAACAAGAAAACAGAAAAAACTAAAAGAAGAAAAGGAAAACAAAACATGAAAGAATGTAATAGTTGAGTTGTGCTTGATTGCTATATACCCTGTAATTAGGCACATGACATACATTAAGCAGTGCATGTCAAGCAGTTCAACAGCTGTGGTAAAGACAAGCAGTGCAATTCAAATGTGGACTAAGCCTGCTTTCTTTATTTGTTTTTTTTATGAAAAAAAATATTATTATTTTTTTTTTTGTGGATTAATTTCTATATCTCCAATCTGTATTATAGGTAGAAAAAAAGGTCAAGTCTCCTGTACTCTTAATGTAAAAATATTAAATATAAAAAAATATTAAAGTTTAAGTAAATTGATTGGGAAATATAATTTAATATTTAGTTCTTATTTTTTTCATAACTTTTGATGTATATGGCGCGATTTTATATTACTTTCAGAAAAAATGTCTTATCGAAGTCAAATCTTCAATATTCTAAACACTTAATATTAGATAAAGTTGCTTTAACATTTTTCTATTAAGTTTAAGGTTTTTATAAGAATAACAATAAGATTAATTGTTAAATAAACAGAATTAATAACAGCAAGATTAAATGTTAAATAAACAGAAATCAATATTTTGCTTTTAAATTGATTGTTTTTATAATCGATATCTGGTGATATTCAGGGGAAAATATCCAAAATTTTAAATTAACTTCCTCCACGTAAAGTATCGCTGAAATTCCTTATAATTTGCGAGTTTGTAAAAATAAATGGGCGAGATTTTCTCGTCTGATCGTAAATATTTACTCTAAAAACATCCAAGATATATTCCTCTATCGGTCTCAAACATTTGCACATTATTAATATACACTTTCAAGCATTTGTAATGAGTACAGGGTGTTTTCAAAGAGTCAAAGCTTGGTTATAGTTGGCTTGGGGGGGAGAAATATATGATACGCAAGTACGTATAATAACAGAGAGTGCAAAAGTTGTTGTTGTTGCTGTTGTTTGATTATCGTGTCATTTCTTTGTTGTATTCATACATTCATTCATTCATTCATTCACTCACTCACTTGTTCAATGGAACGCGCGCGTCTGAACACTAAGACAATAGCAAGAAAATGATACGAATTGCTGTTGTTGTTGTTGTTGTGGCAGTTGCAAGTTGTTGTTATTGCACTCTGCTCTTTCTATATAATTGTCCAGCTATATACTACTACTAGCAACAAAAAGTGACGCCAGCCAACGAGTGCTGCAATTTCTGTGAATGGCTTTGCCCCATCAGGCTGCCACACCCACCGCTGCGACAATCAGAACGCCCACCAGAGTTCCGACAACAAGGAGACAATGTTGCAACAATTTTAAATACCTTAGCATGATAAAATCCAATATCAAGAATTGTTTTTTAGCCTAGCATGAGCAATTGTCATAAGAAAAAATTTGATTTAAGTGTAATTTCTTATATGTATCGATAAACTAACAACTCTGGCAGATGATTTATCGGTAAGTATTTAGATAAGTGGAAATTGGCAGCTCTGTCTAAAAGTTAGCGATAATTTATGGATAAGTTGGTATAATATCGAAAAAAAATTTAAATAAAAACTAAATAATAAATAAACGTTTTAGAATCAAACAGAGTGGAGCTATAAAATTATCGAAACAACATCGAAAGCCATCGATAAATAAAAATATTTCT